>OZ024754.1:46037237-46039737 GCA_964016885.1 Eledone cirrhosa
CTTGTACAACACATAGAAACCACACACTCTCACAGGTACAGTCTCATACACACACACACGCATATATATACATATATACATATATATATACACACACACACACACACATATATATATATATATGTGTGTGTGTGTGTGTGTGTGTGTGTGTGTGTGTGTGTGTGTGTGTATATGTATATATGTATATATGTATATATATGCATATGTATGTAGATATACGTATGTGCGTTTATGTGTGCAGATAATATCAACGCATATAATTATATAACCCGATATCTACACTATTATATATACACAAAATTTTACACACGATCACATTTATGTATGCATTTATTATAGGTAGCATATTACAATATATATATATGTGTGTGTGTGTGTGTGTGTTAACATATAGATAAACAAACACTATATACGTATTTAATAACATATACAATCTAACACTGATGGACGTATCATATATGTGTATATTATTATAAAGTGAAATATATATGCACACATATTCAATTATATGAGTGTGTGGGGGGGGGGGGGGGGCTAAACCATTTTATCGATTGTTCTGTGTGCTTCATTGTGTGATTGGCTTAATGTATGTGTGTGTGTGTGAGTGTAGGTGTATGTCTATGTTTGTTTAGGTATATATATATACTTCCATAAATGGGAGCAGATTTATTCATAAATATGTCCCCTCAAATACACACACGCACACATATACATATATATATATATATATATATATATATATAATATATATATATAAAATATATAATATATATATAATATTCAAAATATAATATAATATATATATACAATTTATATATATATATATATATATATATATATATATATATATATATATATATAATATGTATATATATTATATTATCTTTATTATATTATATATATATAATATATATATATATATATATATATATATATATATATATATATATATATATATATATATATAGGGGAGTGCTTACAATACATACATATATGTGTTTGATTGTTGAAGGTGGGTGTATGAGTGTTTTCAAACATTTATAGTTATATACACATGTTTACAAGATGTCTATATATAACTATTCGGCGTATATATAAATTTCACACTTCCATTCACAAGCATAGACAAGTAAATTGAGTTGAAAAGTAACTACTTAACAACCAACACTTCGGTACACGTTCTTCGATTGACAACATTATTTTCACAACTTTCTCATATTTTTTCTCTCTATCTATTCAATACTTCAAATATTTTTTTAGATATTTTCTCATATTTATCCCTCATCCATTTTTGTTGTTGTTTTTGTTGTTGTTGATTTGTTTTGCCTTTGAATATTACGAAAGAAAATGAAGAGTTTTCAGTTTGAAAATTACCCATAGATATTGCAGTCACTTTGATGTTCATGTAAACGTTGACAACGAAACTATAAAGATATATAAATTCGTGGCAGAATTGCTTATTTAAATATTTAGATTATACATTTAAACATACGAACTCCGTGTGCGTTCAAGTGCGTATATATGTGTGTGTGTCTTTCTCCCTTACTTTATTTCCCTTCCTCTCTCTCATTGTGTATATATTTATATATATTATACACACATACACATACATATACATATATATATATGTGTGTGTGTGTGCACACATGTTTGAGTTTATATACGACTATACACCTCACTATATGTGTGTGTGTGTGTGTGTGTGTGTGTGTGTGTGTGTGTGTGTGTGTGTGTGTGTGTGTGTGTGTGTGTGTGTAGTTATCGGCTCTTCCTCGTTTCCGAGTATATTTTTCCTTATTTTCAATTTTCTCATCCATGGCTGTACCTCCCATGGGTGACAAGGCCAAATTGTCGACACGGGTTACATCTAATGGACAGTGGAGGCCTGGTTGGAGTTGGCAAAGTGTTCGGCGCATCCCTTTTTTCTGATCAGTTTTACATTGATGTCGTTAGGGTGATACCAGGCTGTTACCTGGCATCACCTTAACAACATCAGTCTTCTATATGTTGTTCCCAGGACTTAGGGTCGATGTTGGTGTTCTTCATCGTCTGCTAAGGTTAGTCTTTGTAGCGTTAAACGTAGATTTGCGAAACTCCGACGGACTTACGTACCCTTTCACATTTGTTCTACAAATCTAGTTGTTTCCGCCAAAAAAAAACGTAGAGAAAACTCCGAAGAGAGGGGCTCATCCGGGGGTGTACTACTCCCTCCGTTTCTCTGGGGAAAAAGTCGAATCTGATCATCTTACAGGTCAGATTAACACACGAAAGAAAACGAGGTTTTCCCCGCTGAAATCGAAGGGGATATTTTTCTATAATAATACCAGTTATTACATATCTATGAAGAAGAAGAAGAAGAAGAAGAAGAAGAAGAAGAAGAAGAAGAAGAAGAAGAAGAAGAAGAAGAAGAAGAAGAAGAAGAAGAAGAAGAAGAAGAAGAAGAAGAAGAAGAAGAAGAAGAAGAAGAAGAAGAAGAAGAAGAAGAAGAAGAAGAAGAAGA
>OZ024754.1:46047237-46052237 GCA_964016885.1 Eledone cirrhosa
AATTGTTATATTAAGATAACTGTTATATTAAGAAAGATAACTGTTATATTGATAAGGGTAACTGTTAAATTAAGAAGGATAACTGTTATAGTGAGAAAGATAACTGTTATATTGAGAGCGATAACTGTTATATTGATAAGGATGACTGTTATATTGAGAAAGATAACTGTTATATAAACACATTTATAATGATGACAGATGTTATGTTGGAGAGAATATGTGAAAAGATTAGGACAAAATAGAGTCGATAAAAAGTCAAATTAAATATATTTCTCAGGACCTCTGGACGCTGTGTTCAAATCACGCTGAGGCCAGCTTTTCGTCCTTTTGATAACTAATGCACCAATCCAGGAGAGGTGAATTGGTATAATCATTAAAGAGCCATACATGATGTTTTCTGACTGCATCGTTCCCCTGTATTCTTTTTCCATTTACCTTTCGCATATACATACATACAAATATGCATATATATGCATGTGTGTGTGTGTGTGTGTGTGTGTGTGTGTGTGTGTGTGTGTGTGTGTGTGTGTGTGTGTGTGTGTGTGTGTGTGTGTGTATCTTGCACCCCATATTAATCTTGGATACATACTGCCGACGTGGAGTACTTAAACCTGCTTATTTCAATTTGTTGATTGAGATGATTCGAACGCAACACACAAATAAACATTCAAATAAATAACAACAACTATATATATGTGTGGGTGTGTGTGTGCACACCACACACACACATATATGCAAATTCATGTTGACATAAGCATATATAATGTATGTGTATACAAATATACATGTATCTACGTATGCATAGACATACATGCATATTTGTATGCGTATATATATGTGTATATATATATATATAAACATGTACATGGGTGTGCTTGTAGCATGATATGAGGAGATACTAAAAGAGAATATCATTAGTAGAGGTCGATGTTTTGTTTCACTTCGAGTTTGTTTGTTTGTTTGTTTTTATCCTTTTATCGGCTGCTATTGCTTGTTGGCGGTAAAAACCACAGTCAGTCACTCATCGTGTTTAAAAATGCATACACAGGCGCCGTATTTGGTTAAACATTCTACTGTTTGAATGGAAACATTTTGTTTTTGAATAAATATTGTGTGTTTGACTAAATATTAGCTATTAAGAAGTTAAAGTTTGCCACATCACTCCGACTGGGTGTGTTTGGAGATGACCGCTGCTTCTCATCATTTTGTTTCGTGTTTCTGTAGAACGGCAACTTTTAAACAAATGTTTGGATATAAGCATTGTTATTGTTGTGTGGTGGTGTTTGATAATGTTGGTATGGATGGCTGGCTTTGAGTGGGGGGTGTCTGTTTCTTTGTCTGTCGTTATTTGTTGATGACTTTGATGATGATGGTGATGGTCGTGGTGGTGATGGTGGTGGTGGAGGTGGGAGGGGTCGTGGTAGTGCTGGTGATTGTGAAGATGGTGGTGATAGTGATGATGTCAATTGTGATGGTGATGGTGATAGTGATGGTGATGGTGAAGATGATGGTGATAATGAAGATAATGATGATGATGGTGATGGTGATCATGATATTGATGATGGTGATGATGATGATGATATTCATGATAATCATAGTGATGAAGATGCTGATGGTGATGGTGATGGTGAAAACGACAGTGATGGTGATAGTGATGAGAGTGAATGTAATGGTGGATGATAGTGGTGTTGTTGATAATGATGATACTTGTTATGATGATGATGATAGTTATATGGTCATTGAGATGATGTTTGCTGTGTATGCATGTATATAGTACGTACATATACATATACACTGTATATATATATACATTGTATATGTATATATATATATATATATATATATATATATATATATATATATATATATATATATATATATATATATATATAGGTGTGTGTGTGTATCTATATGTATGAGGTGTGATGATTTTCTTAGTGTATGCGTGTATATACTTATATATATGTGTGTGTGTGTTTGTGTGTGTGTGTGTATGTGAGGTTGCATGAATGAGGTGTAGCCTGTGTGTTAATGTATTCTGATTTTATTGTTAAGATTGGGGACAGTCGTCATGGTAATGTCACCTGATAATGGTGGTAGGTGGGGTAATGATAATTATGGTGGTAATGATAGTAGTGATGGTGTGGTAATGATACATATTTATATATATATATATATATATATATATATATATATATATATATATATATATATATAAGTAGTAACACAACAGTTAGTAGAACTAACTGTTGTGTTACTACTTCTACGAAACTCGTCCCATGGACTGAGTGCTCTACTACTACTACGGATATTACCTTCCAGTGTTCTACCTTTATATATATATATTAATTTTAGTCTTCAAATTTATTATTATTACTATATATATATATGTGTGCGCGCGAGTGTGTGTGTGTGTGTGTGTGTGTGTGTGTGTGTGTGTGTGTGTGTGTGTGTGTGTGTGTGTGTGTGTATGTGTGTGTGTGTGTGTGTGTGTGTGTGTGTGTGTGTGTGTGTGTGTGTGTGTGTGTGTGTGTGTGTGTGTGTGTGTGTGTGTGTGTGTGTGTAAATATTGTGAGTGTATGTGTTATTGTGTAGACATACAGTGTCATATCATTCTTACAAATTACATTTATAACAACTGTTGCTTTACCGCATGCAATTATATTTTCATACATAATTTAATATTTTAACTATTATCTTTTTTCAATTGATATCCACAAAATTTTCCATAATGCATAATGTATGAAGGACTCCATGTATTTGGTTCATAAACACACCTCTACCCTCAAATCTATTTATAATACCAACATTGTACTGAACTAAAATACCAAACACGAGTTTTTTTAATTTGCCAATTGTTGTTAATCCTTAAACTTACCAGTTATTTTGACATGGAATGTGATTCGGTGATCTGATTACAGTTATAAAAATACTAATAATGAACAGGTAGCTAGAATACACTAGATTATTTTTAGCTTTAAACAGATCAATAGTTATTTGCTAGGCAGCTATTATTATTAGCTATATTGTCTTAACGTTAGCTAGATCTAGCTAGGATATAGCTACATTGGTAACATAGGATGTCCCCGCTTTAGATGAAGACGTTAACAGTGTAAGCGAAATAAAATTACAGGAAGCAAAACTTAGAATTGACTGTTGATCACGATATAACATGCTATATACTATGTTTCTAGTTTTGCAGTTAATATGGGGGCTTAGTTTACAGATTATGCATTTCTTATCTATACAGGGAGGTCTTTGAACTAGAGAGACACATACAACACTTCATCCACCGTATGCAGTTCTCTGGTTACAATCAGAGAGATAAAATCAGAGTATATAGAGAAACCAGAACCAAATGGGAAAATGTGGCAAATAATGATACAAATGGGACCTGCCCCCTTGTATAGGAGCACATTTTGGAATAGAATAGAAATAACTAGGAATAAGGTTAATAGAATAAACTCATGGTATGATAGCAATAAATACCAGAGTGTAATGTTCATCAATACAACCCCTAGAGGTGAACTAGCTTACAAATTTAGAAGGGCCCTAGATAAACTTAAACTAAATATTAAGATAGTGGAAAGACCAGGTACCTCCATAAAAACACTTATTAGTAATACATACCCTTTTCAAAGACCTCCCTGTATAGATAAGAAATGCATAATCTGTAAACTAAGCCCCCATATTAACTGCAAAACTAGAAACATAGTATATAGCATAAGATGTACTGAGGGACAATGTAAAGATAAGAATATAGTGTACATAGGTGAGACAGCTCGTAGTATAGGAGAACGATTAAATGAACACTGGCGAGAGCTTCAAGATAGAAAAGAATCATCAGTACTCCACCAAGATGCTAAAATAGAACATAAGGGCAAATTAGAGAACATAGAAATAAAATTAAAATCTACACATAGAAAAGACGCAATGTTTAGACAAACACAGAGGCAATAAACATAAATGAACTCCAACCAAAATTAAATAGAAAACATGAATAGAATAGCAACATCACAACTTACAATTAAAGACAAAATGAAAACGCACACACATAGAACAAACAACCAACTAGTAACATGTAAATGAACAAATAAATAAACAAATAAAAACACACACAGACACCCGGATGTAACACATGCGCAAACTAAGCACACAACACACACAAAAACAAGATGGCGTAAGACAGAACAAAGGAGAGGCACAAAACAAAGAAAAGAATCCCGGAAATTTATAAATTTCTTAAATTTATAATGGAATTTATAAAAAATTGGAGAGAAAGCAACTGGTTCGTGTGTTTCTTATTGTTTCGATATTGTTATACTCTCCCAAAGTATAACAATATCGGTTTCAACACACGTTTTCAGCTAAAGAATCTTGCTAAACAAATTCAGAAACGAAAAAAAATATATATATATATGTATAAATATATATATATATATATATATATATATATATATATATATATATATATATATATATATATATATAATATATATATATATATTGTTATACTTGGGGAGGGTCATATTTGTGTAATATTGCCAGAATTAATAACAGAACACACTCACTGGTTGGTTTTCGCTTTTCGCTTCTGTGTCTTTTATATCGGTAATCTAATTTATTCGGTCCTCAATGTTGCCATTGACTGACCAGCGGTCAAAAATAATACAGATACAATATAGACACAAACACATATATATAGTTTATCAAAGTTCTTTCGTTGCACATCTGCAACATCGTCAGTGGTGCTATTGTTTCCTCCCGTTACATTGTATTTTCTACGCCATCTTTATTTAGTCTCTAAATAAAGATGGCGTAGAAAATACAATGTAACGGGAGGAAACAATAGCACCACTGACGATGTTGCAGATGTGCAACGAAAGAACTTTGATAAACTATATATATGTGTTTGTGTCTATATTGTATCTGTATTATTTTTGACAGCTGGTCAGTCAATGGCAACATTCAGGACCGAATAAATTAGATTACCGATATAA
>OZ024754.1:46057237-46059737 GCA_964016885.1 Eledone cirrhosa
TCCTATAGAGGGGAACTGAACTCAGAATAACGTGGTCGGCAGAGTTGTTAGTTTCTTCACCTCACTATATTGGGTTTGTCACAACCATTTTGTCATTAAATGGTGTTGTTGAAACAGAACAGATAATCAAACAATCAAGCCCCAGTAATTGATGCAACCAATTGTTGATGTGCCACTCTCGGCATTTCACTATGTGTCCATAATGGCATTTCAGTGAGCCTTAGATATAATTGGCCATACCCGTCTCCTCTCTGCATCCAGCCCCTCACTAAATTTAATCTGATAATACAAAGTACAACATTTCAAATTTACGGGGTGATGAGAAACCTCTCTATCTACTGCAGCAAGCATTCTATGGAGTGTTAAAAAACAGCTTCAATAATTCTGAAATCTTGTGCCTAAATCAGAAACCAATAATTTTAAAATAGACGTACTTGTTTAGTCAAGTAGTTATTTTATTTTTCCCCCGTTTTTTCTTCTATTTCTTAAATTTTTATTTTAGTTTTTAGTTTTCTTTTTCCTTTTTTTATTATGTCTCACTGGCTCCTTTTAATTACCAACTGTAAGGAGTACTCGATACTTCCTCTAGTCTGTCATGGCTCACTAGCTCTATACGGACGTGTAAATTGAATGAATAAATAAAATAATAAATAACAGTATCTATTGTCAACAAACATCAAGGTTGAAGATTTTCATTGGAAAACTGAACATATACAAGCATCAAGCATTAGCTGTCACAATATTTGACTCGTCCACTTGTGTGGATAATTCACAACACTGAAGAATAAAAAAACAGAGAGAATTGATGTTTGACGTCGATGGCCAACTCGTCAATACGTTGGATAATTGTGTCACTATTAAGAGGAAGTATTCTTATAATGATGACAGGCTTTTCATGCATTAAATTCGAGAGAGATTCTTCAATAACAGATCTAAGAAATATAAAATGTTTCTCCTACAGTGAGGAACTGACGACTTTTGTGAGGAGAAACACAACAATGTCCAACTGAATTATATATTGCAGTGTAGTTACCTTCTGAAATAACTGTTTCTACTTTTAGCTCAAGGCCAGCAATTTGAAGGTAAGCAGAAAGTCGATTAACTCGACCTCAGTGAGTTACAGGTATTTTATTTTATCGAGCTAACAAGCTAACAACTGCGGGATTTGAACTCAGAAAGTAAAGCGTCGAAACATTTTATCAGATATCCTACAGACTCTACACTTAGTAATTTTTTATTTATTAGCCACTGGAACCGAAATCTTTTCTTGATAATGTTAATGCTTATGATTTCTAAATCTTGGCAGAGGAGACATTTGATTAAAATGGCTCCAAAACTTGACAAACAGTTTATTGAAGCTGGTGGTAAAACTTGAAATACGAACGTAAAAGACCGTAACTTTATACCGCAAAGTATGTTGTCTGATGCTCTACCGATGCTACCAATCAATTACCCTTACATTCTGAAATAAAGATATCAATGTTTTCCGTTTTTTGAATGATACTTTATGTTACAAGAAATATGATAATGATTTGTCCCTCTGGTTATGTCTAGACTGTAAATAATTGTTTCTACTTTAGGCACAAGGCCAGCAATTACCCAGTGCATTACTGGTATTTTATTTTATCGACCCCGTAAGGATGAAAAGCAAAGTCAACCTCGGCGGGATTTGAACTCAGATCGTAAAGGGACGTAACTATGCTGGAAAGCATGGCGTCCGACCCTCTACCGATACTGCCAATTCACCGTAAATAATACTTCACCTGTGAATGTTTCATGGTTTCCTTATTTAAAGTTTCCTTGTACAGAAGACAATGGGATAATTAACTGTTCTAGGAAGCAATGAACTCATAAAAATTAATAACCAATGTCATATATGCCACAAACTTTCTTCACGAGAAGTAATGCGGTATTAAAAATTCCTACAATAATCACTTTAACTGAAAAACAGATTACAATGTTATGTCCAGTTGTATTTAATTGTCTCCACATAAAATAGCCAATTAATATATATCTTTGCTAAACTGCATGGGAGATTGCCTATATATATATATGTGTATATATATGTGTCTACATATATATATATATATATATATATATATATATATATATATATATATATATATATATATATATATATATATATATATATATATATATAGACACATATATACATACATATATATATATATATATATATTGTCTCTGACATGTCAAAATCTACACATTGTGTTTACGTGTATAGGCAAAATCTACACACTGTGTTTATTGCGTTTGTGTGTATTGTTAACATCTACATATTATGACTCGGTTTTAGTCAACATTCCGACTCTCCCTATCTAGTCAAATTTGATACGCTGTCAACGTATTCAGTCAACATCTCGACTGACCTATCTAGTCAACATTGACACACTATCAACGTATTTAGTCAACATCTCGACTGACCTATCTAGTCAACATTGACACACTATCAACGTATTTAGTCAACATCTCGACTGAC
>OZ024754.1:46064737-46069737 GCA_964016885.1 Eledone cirrhosa
TTATTATTATAATCATTTTTTATCATTATTGATATTATTAATATTAATATTATTATCATTGTTGTTATTATTGTTATTTTATTATTATTGCTGTTGTTGTTGTTGTTATAAATATATGTATATGAAAATAAACTATAAATATGAAAATACTATAAATATTTATATTATTATTATTATTGCTGTTGCTGTTGTTACTGTTGTTGTTGTTGCGGTTGGTGTTGCTGTGGTTGTTTTTGTAGTTGTTGTAAATCAATAAATTAGAATCTGCTGTTGTTGTTATTGTTGTTGTTGTTGTTGTTGTTGTTGTAGTTGTTGTCAATCAATAAATTAGAATTTTGTACTATTTACTGTTGTTGTTGTTGTTTTTGCTGTTGATGTTGCTGTCGTTGTGGTCGTTGTGGTTGTTGTTGAAGTGGTGGTTGTTGTGACTTTTGTTGTTGTTGTTAATGTTGCTGCTGCGTTTGTTTTTGTGGTTGCTATTGGTGTTGTTGCTGGAGTTGGCGAGGCTGAATGTTGTTGTTGCTATACTTGTTACTATACTTGTTGTAGTTACCCCTGATATCGTAGTTGTTGCTGTTGTTGTTGTTGTTGTTGTTGTTGTTGTTGATTATTATGGTGGTAGGGTGAGGGGTATTACTACAGTGTATTGGTGATGGTGGGGGTGATAGTAGTAGTAGTAGTAGTAGTAGTAGTAGTAGTAGTAGTAGTAGTAGTAGTAGTAGTAGTAGTAGTAGTAGTAGTAGTAGTAGTAGTAGTAAGTGTCGTCGTGGTCGTTGTTGTTTCAGAAGCAAAGCAAATCTCAAAAGTCAAAAATGAGTGAAATTGAAAATTGTTCTAATAAAGCTGCGAGAATTACACGGTTTAAACAAACACTGCGGAAATAAATAATTACATAACAAATATAGGAATATATACAGAAATATGCCGAACGTGTGTATGCATATAGAGATGTGTGTGTGTGTTTGTGTGTGTGTATACGGATATATATATATATCCGTATAACACACACACACAAACACATATATATATATGTGTGTGTGTGTGTGTGTATGTATATATATATATATATATATATATATATATATATATATATATATATATATATATATATATAAATATATATATATAATATTATAAATAAAATAACAGGAGGCTGGACTGGTGTAAATCCTTGAAAAGTTTATTATACTATGATCATTTGAATGACCGGGTTCCGTATGAATCCGGTATATCATCAGGTATTCGAAATATAACAAAGGAATATATAAAATCCATGGGTCCGAAAATCAGAGACAGAGAGGACGACTTACCAACTAGCTGCTTTCACCTCGGTCAGTCGCCCTCAAGTGATGGCAACTCGGTCTACTAATGACCATCTGGTGAGTGGGCGAAGGCTTATAATGTACTACCACCTCTCCGTCAGAGAATAAAAAGAGAAGAAAGAGAGAAAGAAAGAAGAAAAGTCAATGTAAGGGTCACACTACAGTCATGCTAGAAAACGCCGCGAAAAATGTTATTCCAAAGAACCTGTTTTAACAAAGGCATATATATGGGTGTCTGTATGGTCTAATGTGTGAACAGAAAATTGGAACGTTAACTTATGTTAAGAGTTATAGGATGAAATTAAATTATTAGAAAATTAATAGAAAATTAAAGGTTTGTGTTGCGAGATTTATTTAATGAAATTACAGAGAGAGTCTTATATGAAAAAGTTTAAGTGTATTATAGGGAATTGACTAAATAAATATATATATATATATATATATATATATATATATATATATATATATAGGTAAGTTATTCCGGGTTGAATCGGAGGTAACCACAGTAAGTAAGGTACTCAATACATAGCAGAGTATAAAAGTTTTAATATAGATGAGATTCTACAGGACTAGAACTGTTTCATTCTTTAGAAATCATATATATACATATGCATATACGTAAATATATAATATATATATATATATATACATACATATATATATGTGTGTGTGTGTGTGTGTGTGTGTGTGTGTGTGTGTGTGTGTGTGTGTGTGTGTGTGTGTGTGTGTGTGTGTGTGTGTGTGTGTGTGTGTGTGTGTGTGTGTGTGCGTGCGTGCGTGTGTGTGCGTGTGTGCGTGTGTGTGTGTATGTATGTGTATGTGTGTGTATGTATGTGTATGTGTGTGTAATGGTGTTTGTGTGTAAAGAGGTGAAATCGTGTAGTTTAGTGGTTAGGGTCTTTGGCTGTTGATCGAAATATGGTGAGTTAGATTTTCGTGTTACGTCCTGTCCTTGAGCAAGACACATTATTTCACGTTGCTTCAGTCCATTGAAATGGTACGAGTTGCAACTATAATCGAAAGGGCCGCCCTTGTTATACACTGTATAATGTTGAATCTCCCTCAGAACTAAATTAAGGGTGCACGTGTCTGTGATATTCTCACTCACGTTAATTTCATGGATAACTTGTTTGTTTGTTCGAGAAACTGAAACACTCGTCGTCTGTACCGACGGAGGTTCTTCATACATTCATTTAAGAATATAATTTAGTGTGTGTGTGTGTGTGTGTGTGTCTGCGTTAATATGATGGTCCCTCTATTTGCGGTCGTATGTGTTGTGTGTGCGTCTGTGTTAATTATATGTATATGTATTCAACATAATACATACATATGAACATGCATGCATAAACACACACATACATATATATACTGACACACACACACATACATACACACATACATATATATACTGACATACATACATAGATACATACATATATATACTGACATACATACATACATACATACATACATACATACATATATACATACATACATACATACATACATACATATGCATATATATATACTGACATACATACATACATATATACATACATATACTGACATACATACATACATACATACATACATACATACATACATACATACATACATACATACATACATACATACATACATACATATATATACTGACATACATACATACATATATACATACATACATGAGGGGAGTGTTGGCAGAGATATTATGTTGTCGTTGTTTGTTTACATTAAAATTTAAATATACATTTGAATTAAATTAAGCATATATTCATCTGTGTGAATAATTAGATAGATTTATTTGTAAATATATATATATGTGTGTGTGTGTGTGTGTGTGCGCGCGCGCATGTTTATGTGTGTGTATGTATATATATATATATATATATATATATATATATATATATATACGTATGTATACATATATATATATATATATATATATATATATATATATATATACATATCTATGTATATGTGAATGTATGTGTATATATGTGTATGTATGTATGTATTTAGTGGCTATGGTGGCTGTGGGGAGGGGGGGGGTATATGATGATGATGAGGTATTTGGCAATGAAGCAGAAAAAGTTGTTCCGCCAATAACTTCCGCAAAGTACCAGAATGGCGAAAGAGGAAAAGCTATATATATATATATGTATATATATATATATATTTTATATATATGTGTCTGTATATATATATGTGTGTGTGTGTGTGTGTGTGTGATTTCGAAATTAGTCGGTAAATTAAATCACAAATGTTTGTAGTTTTTCGCTTATTTATATTAATTAGAATTCCTTTATTGAGCGCCAGGGCCGAAACACTGGGGATAACACAAATAATACAAATAAACAGGGATAATGAGGATTTACATTCATCGAGGAAACAGAAAAACACAGATAACAAAATAACAATGAATTAATATCAGCAGAATTAGCCAAAAATTGGGGGGTGAGAGGAGTACTACCCAAGTGTTAATTTAGGACAGATCCGAAGTTACCCTGATCACCATGAGCCCGAAAGGAAAATGTCCTTCCCGTCTCTGTTGTCTTTCACTTGGGTCATTCGGACTACATTCACCTACCTTTTAGCAAATAAACTAGTGGATGGGGGCAGCAATTCCCTCTCCACATTAACTTTCCTTCCCAAATAGAACTTGAAAAATAAATGAGAGCTCTGTCGAGGAAGAATGTGTCTCTCTTCAATGTTTTCCGTCTCGCCCATCTCCCATCCTCGTTACCAATAGCCACAAAATAAAAGAAAAGTGTTTGCCCTTCCCAACCAAAAGAAAGAGACGGGCAGTCTTCGGGGTGGTGTCGGACAATATCCTTACACATCATGAGCCAAGCCTGAGAAAAAACAGATAGATTGATAACGAAAACCTTAGAACTTACAAATATATACAGCATATAGAAAATAGCACGACTAGACAGTGTATACATATTAGGAAAGGTACTCGCAACAACAACAACAACAACAACAATTACAACAGAAATCACGATTGTTAACACATAAAGAATGTTTCAATCTATTAGATCCAGAATGTTTCATCAAATATCTATCTAGAGATGCGTGCTATCTTTTTATCATACGTACACATGATTTCAAACTAGGTGTTATATAATTCTTTCTTTCTTTTGAAATAACTAAAATCATTTAAAAAGAAAACGAATCTTTATTATCTGGTAGTCTTTTTATCTACCTTGAAAGGATAAAAGGTAAACTATAATTAAATTGTACCCAATAATATTCCTTAATATTATTAAAATCTCATTAGATCCAATTAATATTCCATTAATTTATATATTTTTGTTTCAGTTTTGACTATTAATCCTATAATTATAAGTCGGAAATTAAACTCTCACCTAACTTACATTTTTACATTTTATTTGCAAGAATTAAATTGGATTACCAATATAATTTCCTTGTAGCATCTATATATCGTTCCCTTATCTTTTTTGATATTAATATATTTCTTCATCCAGAAAATGTTTAATCTAAATATCACGAGGTGGTGAATTGGTAGAGCGTTAGAACGTCGGATAGAATACTTTGTAGCATTCCAGCTCTCTGTTCTCTGAGTTCAAATCCCACCGAAGTCAGCTTTGCCTTTCATCCATTCGAGGTCTATAAAAAAAAGTACCAGTCTAGTACTAGAGTCGATTCTCTCTC
>OZ024754.1:46077237-46084737 GCA_964016885.1 Eledone cirrhosa
TTAGTTACCTCCCCTTTGCGTTCTGAGTTCAAATCTCACTGCTGCTAACTTTGCGTTTCATAGTCCCGTCTTCGATCAAATAAAATACCAGTTATGTACTGATGTCGAGATATTTATGTATGATTCTTCCTACGCCAGAAATCAATATTATCCTTAATTGTTGTTATAGATTCCATTATCAATTTCTCAATTAGTTTTCATTAATTCTGGATAATTTATCGTTAATTCAAAAGAAATCAATATTTTCTCCGGCATCTATCAAGAAGATATGATAGATCACCTAAACAGAAACTTCCACAAATGCCTGCTTATTCATAAACATTCTCTTCTCTCTCGTTCTCTCTGTATACATAGCTCGGTAGTAATATTTGTGTATAAATGGCAGGAGTTGAATTATGTATGAATGTCTCTATAGTAATATACAGACATACATAGTATAGTAATGTGTGTATATAGTAATATGTGTATATAGTAATATGTGTATATAGTAATATGTGTATATAGTAATATGTGTATATAGTAACATGTGTATATAGTAATATGTATAGATATACGTGTGTATTAAATCGAGTTTCTCCGATATATGTAAATATACGTTTATCTGTTTCTGAAAGGTTTTATCAAGTACATATGAAGGTAACGAAAGAACGCCTAACCCTAACCCTAACCATCAGTAAATGTTTGTAGCTATTACCATACAAAGTGGAGTCTTACCAAGATTGTCTTCTGTCATTCTTTAAGACTATATATATGTGTGTGTGTGTGTATTTGTGTTTACATATACATACGCACACACACGCACCCATACGTATCACACACACATATATGTATATATATATATATATATATATGTATATATATACATATATATGTATATATATATATATATATATGTATATATATATATATATATATATATATATATATATATATATATATATATATATATATATATATATATATATATATATATTTATATACATATATACATATATATATATCTACATACATATATATATATATATATATATATATATGAGTGTGTGTGTGTGTGTGTATTTGCATGTGTATTATTGTTTGGGAACCATTTGTCATTTGTGTGAGTATATATATATATGTATGTGTGTATGTATATAGATATGTATGTATGTATGTATGTATGTATGTATGTATGTATGTATGTAGAGCGAGATGGGAGAGGTCGTTGAATGTAGACAGTACAGATGGCTAAGTATTGGCCAATATGTTCTCTATAATGACGAAACCCCACGCAACCCATCCAACCCACATAACCCACACAACCTATCCAACCCACACAATTCATCCGCCTCTATTTCAGCTAAAATATAATGTGGACTAATTACATATAATGTCTAGCTCACAAGTGTCTTATGTAGCATAAACTCTCTTGAATTGTATTGGAACAGATCATTGGCAATACCATTAAGCCCAGACAAGATGAAATAATCGACATATTATAGCAAAGCTAGTGAAGTCTGTATTAAACATGTTCTGTTTAGCTTTAGCAAACAGCTGCATTAAATCTAGCTCAATTCTACTATTGGCTTCTGATCTTCTGTTAGAAGGAGGGGAGCAGAATTGTTAGGGAGGCAGGTATATAAACATGCATGCCTTTGTTGAGCCGGTGCTTTTCCCGGTTTCATAGTGTGAAGTGACTGACAGTACAAGACTCTCCCCTGGACAGGACGTCAGTCTATCGCTGGGTTATAATCCCCAGCTATTGCTGGTACTCATTTTCAGCTAAGAATACTGGAGCAACGTGAAATAAAGTGTTTTGCTCAAGAACACAACATGCAACCCAGCCCAGTAATCGAACCCACGACATTATGATCGTAAGTCCACGTGCCTTCACCAGGTAAATATGCACACCTTTAATAATTGACATTCAATGTATTTTTGTTTAGTTTTTGTTGATTTTTAGTTGTTTATTGGGGGGGGTAGTATTTACTTAAGCCAATAAAGAAATCGCTGCTTCACCGCTTGACCTGCTATAAATAGCAGTCAAATTTATTCAAATCGTAACTAAATACTGGTGTTACATGTATGAAAGACACGCCTATCCTTGGACAACGTAATGAGAAAGCCTCTACATAGTCATTCGACCTGCTAAAAGTATCAGCCAACTTTCCCTCAAATCGAAACAGGAAACGTAACAAGCCAACAAACGAACTGCAATTCGGTCGTGCGACCTGTTAGAAATAGCAGCTGGTTATTCCTAATATCACACGCTACTATCTTTTGAAAATGGAAGGACATATTGCGCACTGTAGTCCGAGATTCTCTTTGTCTGAAAGCAAGGATGTGATGGTGACGGTTGAAATGCATTTGATCTCTCAGTTTTAAAATGGTTTAGGGGTTAAACAACATATCCAAGTTATCCTACCTTGAATTAGTGGTCTGTTAGATCAAAGATGGCTTGAGGGTTAAACAACATTGAATCAGTGGTCTCTTGGATCAAAGATGGTTTGAAAGTGACACAACACACCCAAGATACCCTACCTTGAATCAGCAACTAGAGAAAATGAAAGAGAAAATAAGACGTGAATGTCATGGTTGTAATACAGTGAAATTCCATTATAACGAAATTCACGGGACATAATAAGTTCGTTGTAACGAAAAACTATTTATAACGAGATCGACCGAAACAAATCGAGTGTTTGTTTGTTATTACCTCGGGGATAGAAAATAAAGTTCGTTATACTGAAAAATTCATTATAATGGTATTCGTTATAACGGCATTGCTCTTGTACTTTTAGTCATATATCCCCTGATCCTGGGGATAACGAAGATAATACATCCATGGTGTCCTACCTGAAATCAACATCGAAAGATAAAGACTTTGTTTTCCACGATTCTTATAAAATTATTTAATCATATGACTTTTGAATTATTTTTACAATTTTTCGCGCGAAATAAACCAAGATGGCTTCTCATTTTCATATTATTTTATTATTCCTGTAGATTTTTGTTGTTGTTGTTGCTGTTATCGCTGCATCTTCCATTGTTTTAATGTTCGATTTATTTATTAACTAATTTACTACACATTTTCTCGACATTATATTTCACATCAATATAATTTTTCTCACTCGAAGGGCAAAAATAAAATACAATTAAAACAGAGAGAAATAATACATTAGAACAGAAATTTATAAAAGAGTGGCAAAAAAAAATACGTTAAATATAAAATAAAAAAAATCTCTTCCGTTTTCATCTTTTTTATTTTGATAATGTTTTTCGTTTCATTTACATCTTTGTTGCCTCTAATTATACTAATGGACAATTAACAGTGTTTGATTGTGAAAGAGACCTTAAATAAATGTGGGCAATTCTTTTGTGCCTGAAAATAAAATATGTGACTGAAACAATCACTTTCTCAATTAACTGTGACGTTATTTAATGTTTTTTGATTGATCATTATCATTATTATTATCATTATTATTATTATTATTATTGTATAAATTTCTCGTCATAATCATCATTATCATCAATATTATTGCTGTTGTGATAGTGAATGCTCGGTTTTTGTTTCTATTTATCATCATCATCATCATCATCATCGTCATCGTCATCATCGTCATCATCGTCATCATCATCATCATCATCGTCATCATCATCATCATCATCACCATCGTCGTTGTCGTCGTTGTCGACGTCGTCGTCGTCAACTTTATTTTCTTTATCTTTATTATTAACATTTATAATTAGTATCATTGTTATTATGTTTGTTGTTGTTGTTATTGTTGTTATTCTTACGTGCTATTATCAACATCATCACCATCAATATTAGTATTATTATCAATCTTATCATCATCATCATCATCAATATTAATATTATTATCAATATTATCACCATCATCATCATCATTATTATACGTTAAGTTTTTCTAGTTCTGATATTTTTATGACAGGCTCCGAAATATTTAATACGATAAAGAGCGTTTTCTGCTTAGAGGCAGAGTTAAGGAGATGAATAGACAAGTAGATAGATAGATGGATAGATAGATAGATAGATAGATAGATAGAGACAGAGATGGTGAAAGAAAAAGAAGGAAAAGGCTTGAGGTAAATTAAAAAGTGAAAATAATTTATATTAGTATAGTTATCAAATGTCTGTCTTTTCTGAGAGAAAAAAAAATGAAATGAATAAATGATCAAAGTATAACATAAAAGAACAAAAGAAAGCCTACACCCTTGGGGGGAAAGGAAAGGAAACAAAAATATTTTGTGATTTCACAATGTTTGTAAGTGTAGGGGGGGGGGGGCTAACTGTGAAGTAGTTTATGATTTCATGATATTTGTAAGTGTAGGTAGGGAGGTAACAGTGAAGTATTTTGTGATTTCATGGTATTTGTAAGTGTAGGGAGGCAGTGGTTGTATTGGTGAACATGGTGGTGGTGATGGCAGTGGTGGTTTGGTGGTGCTGGTGGTGGCGGTGGTGGTGATGGTGGTGTTGGTGTTAGCGGTAGCGGTGGTGATGGCAGTAGTGGGGATTGTGGTGGTGGTGGTGGTGGTATTGGCAGTGTTATTATTGTAATAACAGCCACTACAAAGATAAATTACAATGACAACTGAATTAGAGAGAGAAGTGTATTAAATCGCAATAAAAGATGATCCGGCATTGAGTGAGAATAAAGTTGTCACGTGATATAGGGAAGCGGGAAAAACTATTAAAGTGATTGAGAGAAAATTAAAAGCACATTTGTTTAACTGGATGTGATTGACGTGTTTGTGTGTGCGTTTATGTGAATGATTGTGTGTGTTTATGTGTGAGTGTACATGTGTGTGTTTGCGTGTTTGTGTGTGTGTTTCTGTGTATTTATGTGCGTGTGTGTACGTGTGTTTACCAGTGTCTTTGTGTATGAATAAGTGCGTGTGTGTGTGTGTGTGTGAATGAGCGTATGTGTAAGTGTATGTGTGTGTATATGTGTAACATCGACCTCAGTACTTAACTGGTATGACGGGCCTACACGATATATCAACATTTGGATCGGCAGAATCGGTAGAGTCTCGGACAAAATGCTTTGCTGCATATAGTTATGGCATTTTACTTTCTGAGTTCAAATCTTGCCGAGGTTAGCTTTGCCTTTCATCCTTTCGGGGTCGATAAAATGAAGTACTAGTAACGCACTGGAGTCGATTTAATCGACTTTCTCCCTTCCCTTCAAATTTCTGGCCTTGTGCCTAAATGTAGCAACTATTATACTATCGCTTTGTCGGGGTCACGTGGCTTTCGTATTAATATCTAAATATCAATATTTAATAGTATACACAAGAAACTGATTTAGTTTCTGTTTATGTGGTGTAGACAAATTAAATATCAATATGACCTGTGAACTAACTTATAAATATAAACTACAGACAACCGACTAACCTCAATATTATTTCCACTATAACTAATGTTATGGCTATTCTCATCTATCTAAATGTAGTTAGTCCTTAAATTTACCAATTATTTCTTTCAATGTAGTGTGATTAGCTCATCTAAGTGATCTAATTACAATTATAAATTTACTAACAATGAAACATTGCTATAAGAAGCTGCAGCAATTTTTTTTTTTTTTATTTATCAAAATGTATAGTTATCTGCAAAATGAATAATGTCATTAATGATGTTGCATTAAAATATATTGGAAGGATGATTTAATTCAAACATTTTAAGACGAAATGGTGGCCACCCAGCAGAAACATACCAACTAACTAAATAAGTGAACCAACCAACACTCACGCATACGTATCAAGACGTATTGTGTTAAATCAATTTTCAAAGCAGCCATTTTGAATGTGAAACATTTATTTTGCACAACCAAGCACTAAGTTATTTTTTGTATAAAAAAAAGTGTGTGTGTATATATATATGTGTGTGGGGGGGTGCGCGCGCGCTCGTGTGTGTGTGTGTGTGTGAGTGTGTGTGGGTGTGTGCGTATGGGTGTGGGTGGGTGTGAGTAGGTATGTGTGGTGTGTGTGTGGGGGTGTGTGGGTGTGGGGGCGGGGTGGGGTGGGCTGGGGGGGGGTGCGCGCGTGGGTGTGGGTGTGGGTGTGGGTGTGTGTGGGTGGGGGTGTGTGTGAGTGGGTGTGGCTGTGTGCGCGTGTGTGTGTGTGTGTGTGTGTGTGTGTGTGTGTGTGTGTGCGCGCGCTCGTGTGTGGGTGTGTGTGTAAAAAGTAAACAGAAATAACAACATAACCGGTAGAGTATATGGAAGGAATATATTAGGTTAACCATTTGAAATATATATATCAACTGCTGTTGATTCTGCCGGGTGGATGTAACTTCAGCCTCGCAGACGACTGCTGGTGAAGGAGCAGTCTTTGGGTTGGTGGTATTGTGGACTTTCATATTCACAGGAATATCCAAGTTTCACCCTCTGCCTATTAAAGATAGATCTGTATTTCTCTAATACACCCGCAGTCGTCTACGATATTGACTCGACAGAAGTCAAGTCATGTGTAGGTATGTCGAAGGGCCGGTTTAAAGAATATATCTCCTAGTGTTGTTTATCTTTCAGGCATTAGCATGATGGCCTCTTAACTAGGTATTGCCTCAAAGACAAGAAACACAAGCAGAGATAGAGTCTCTATGACCTATAATAGCAACCAACTGTGTTGAGAAATTATTTTTAATATACTTTAACTCTGTGTTTATCTATTCTAGGGAAACTCTTGACGTTATGTATATATATATATATATATATATATATATATATATATATATATATATGTGTGTATATGTGTATATATATATATATATATATATATATATATATATATATATATATATATATATATCTGTGTGTGTGTATAATTGCATACATATACATGTGCATATATATATACATATATATATACACATATATATATACATACATATATATATATACATACATATATATACATACATATATATATATATATATATATATATATATATATATATATATATATATATATATATATATATATATATATATATATATATATATATATATATATATATATATATATAACGCGCACAAACAAAAGAGCAATAACAATGGGAACGATTACAACGCCCTCTGTCAGGCACATCTGATAACACTTGAGCTTTGCAAAGGTCTTATTGCAGAATCTTTTTTTATGAATCAGAAAGAATTTTCTAGAAACTAATTAGTTTTTATGTCTCTAAACAAGGATGCACTTCTTTTGGAAGTTTTGTTGTCTTCTTTTTTATTCTTGTTTCTTTGTTTCTTTGTTTGTTATTTTTATTGGTTTGTTCTTATGTTTGTGTTTATTTTATTTTTTAACGAAACTAAAGAGCATTAGTTATTTCCGAACATATACACACGTAGAGCACATGATTAACACTAACACCACCACCGTCAGCACCATCATCACTATCACATACATAGGCATATAAATAGATAGATAGATAGATAGATAGATAGATAGATAGATAGATAGATAGATAGATAGATAGATAGATAGATAGATAGATAGATATAGCTT
>OZ024754.1:46094737-46107237 GCA_964016885.1 Eledone cirrhosa
CATCGAAACCACATCTTGTATTGACATGCTCTGTTGTAGATGGAAGTCATCGTGGCTAGATCTGCTGCTGTTTTCTGTGTTACCGACTAAACGACCAACTTTGACAAAATCTTTAACTTTGTTTTAAGCAAAATTGTTCATTATGTAGTCCATGGTCCGGCCCGTCTGCGCTAGTGTCACTACTACTCGATTCAAATGCCTTGAAATGTTTCGACCTGTTTCCAGTTGTATTGGACAGCTGCGAAACCAATTGCAAATATATCTGTTATGATACAGTAACTATCTAGATTTACATTAAGTTACAGTAAAGTTTATTTAGATTTACATTGTCCAAAGTAACAATAAGTCCTCTCTTTTTCAAGACGAGAGGATGTGATTTGATGAAGAATTGCTGCTATTTCGAGAAGTCTGAGTGACCACATAGAAGTTCACACTTTAGCTTGGTTTACATCCTTACTAAAACGTGTTGGATGTAGAGATCAGTTGCTTTGTGAGAAGTGGTGCACGTCAAAAGTAAACAGAAATACTGGGAGCCATTGTAAATATAAATGATATTAATTTATATTTACAATGACAACCGGAAGCCCAGGAAAAAATATTTTTACAAATTAATATACATAATAACTCTATGTAAAGCGTGATTGGATGTGGACTAATATACTGTTGGCGATTTCCTTTCGATGATTGGAAACAAGTATTTGGTCAATGGGAGACATATTGGATATTATTGAAATAAAATATACTGCTACATATATATGTGTGTGTGTGTGTGTGTGTGTGTGTGTGTGTGTGTGTGTGTGTGTGTGTGTGTGTGTGTGTGTGTGTGTGTGTATACATACATATATATGTTTGTTTATATGTATATATATATATATATATATATATTCACACACACACATATATATACATACATAAAATATGCATATGTATATATATATAAACACAAATACACTTATACATATATGTTTATATATGTGTGGCATATGTGTGCGTGTATGTGTGTACACATGTGTGTCTCTATGTGTATGTGTGTGTGTGGGTATCTATCTATATCTTATACATACATTAATTGCCCGTGTTGGGGTGAGAGATAGAGGGGATCCGTTCTCTACATTCATAGAAACATATTTCTAAATATAATATTTAATATGATACATTGCGATATACGATCCTCTACGCACAAACACACATAGTCAATACATTTTTCTACATATATATATACACATAATCATACATACACACCTTCACACACGCACACTTAATCAGACACAACGGTGTATATACTCGAAATACATACACACCTTTTACTGCCTCAAACACCCCCACTACCTCCCAGTCCTACCACTACTACTACTACCACCACTATCACTACTACCACCATTATCACCACTACCGCCACAAACCTCTGCTACCACCACTACCACCACTACCACCACTACCATCACTATCACCACCACCATCACTACCACCACTATCACAACTACCACCACCACCACTACCACCACTACCACCATTACCATCGTGGCATCTAACAACACCACCCCAATCATATTTATCAACCCACTACAACCACTTAAAGTGATTATATTTCAACTATCCTCTATATGTGTCCAACTGGCAGGGTCGTTAGAACAGAGGATAAGACACATTGCGGTATTTGTTCCGTTTCTCTGTGCTCTGTATTCAAATCCCGCCGAGGTCAAACTTTGTCCTTCATACATTCAAGATCAATAAAATATTATAGCACCCGAAGGCAATTGGGTAGAGAGGTCGTTAGTGCGTTGGACGAGATCCCTTGAATTATTTCTTAGGGATTGTTGAAGAGTGTGTTGAAATCCTGTTGTGGCCTTTTAGGGGGTAGATTTAACCCGTCAGCCAGCTTCACACCACCATCTAAACCTCAGCAGGGTTCACTTTATTGCAAATATTTAGACTAAATCACAGCATTGAGGTTTTGAGGGTAGATTTAACTCGTCACCCAGTTTCAGAAGACCACCTAAAACTTGACTGTCTTTAGCGGGGTTCACTTTATTGCAAACATTTAGACTGGATCACTGGGTTGGAGTTTCATTCTTTCCCCTCCTTCTTCGGTCCCGGGGGACCTAGAAAGGATTATGGGACACTGCTCTTCTCTCCATCCCACTAATCAGGATATAAACATCTTAAATACCACCACCACAACCAGCTTAACTACAACCACATCTAAACTACCACCACTACCACCACCACTACCACCACCACTACCACCACCACTACCACCACCACTACCACCACCACTACCACCACCACCATCACTACCTTCTATCTAACACAGACATATGACTACCGGTCATTCTTTTTCGTTTTTTGTTGTTGCTATTATTGTTTTTGTTATTTATAATAATTTAATTAATCAAATATTTTTATCTTATATTCGTTTATTAATTCATTTATATAATTTTATTTATTAAAAAAAATATTAATTGAATTTATTCCACTTTTTTTCTTTCATTTTCTTCTTTTCTGTTAGTTTCCTTAAAACTTCTCTTATTAATAGAAGCCAAATACTTGTGCCAATATATCTTCTGGTTAAATTCGACAAAACCTTAACAGAAAGCCAGGTCAATCTCTGTTGAAAGGTCATCTAATGAGATCGACTACCTTCCCCTTCTACAACCCTTCTCTCACACATACATGCACTGACTCACTCACACATACATACATTCACACACATACACACACTCACTCATACATACATACACTCATACACATACATTCACACACATACACACACTCACTCATACATACATACACTCATACACATATACATACATTCATACACATACACACACTCACTCATACATACATACACTCATACACATACATATATTCACACATACATGATCGCACACACCCATAGATACACACATGCACACATACACACTTACTCATGTACACACTGGCATACAGATATACACACATGCAGACACACACACAATCACTCATGCACACTCTAACACACAATTGCACACACACTACATTCGCAGGTCTTGCTCTCCATTCTGTTTTTATATGTTTTTGGTGTTTATTGTTGTTGTGAGGATGTAGAAGAAGAAGAAGAAGAAGAAGAAGAAGAAGAAGAAGAAGAAGAAGAAGAAGAAGAAGAACAACAACAACAACAACAACAACAACAACAACAACAACAACAACAACAACAACAACAAAGAGGGAGAGAAGGAGGAGGCATATTTTATCTGAATGTGTGTGTATGTATGTATGCATGTATGTGTGTGTGTATGTATATATATATATATATATATATATATATATATATATATATATATATATATATGTATATATATATATATATATGAGTCTATACATATTACCATTAAATTCATATACACATTGGCACTATATTGCTCCGGGTTTTTTTATTTCGTTTTGTTGGTTTTTTGTTTTTGTTTTTGTTTTTGTTTTTGTTTCCGTTATTTGGCCAATTGCCTTTGAACTGGTTCCGTTCTTTCACTGTAAATATCCCAAATGCTGTCCATGGTCAAAAGTGTTCAATCTACTTTTCACGTCTTCCATCCTTCTATTATTATTATTATTATAGAGGGTCGGGAGTCATGCTTTGACGCATAGAATTACGGCCCTTTCCATTCTGAGTTCAAATCCCGCCGAGGTCAACTTTGCCTTTCATCCTTACGGGGTCGATAAAATAAAGTACCAGTAATGTACTGGTAAATTGCTGGCCTTGTGCCAAAAGTAGAAACAATTATTATTATTATTATTAAAATAGTTTTATTACTATTATTATTTATTGTTGTTGCATTGATAGTATCGGTAGAGCGTTGGACCACATGCTTCTCGGCATATAGTTATATCCCTTTACGTTCTGTGTTCAAATCCAGCCGAAGTCAACATTGTCTTTCATCCTTCCAGAATCGATAAAATAAAATACGACTTGATAAAATATTGATAGCGATTCAATTGACTTTTCCCACTCAAATTTCTGGCCACAGAGAAACAAATTTCGCTTTGCTTTGGTGGAATATGTGTGTATTAAATATGAAATGTGTGTATTATGTATGAAATGTGTGTATTATGTATGAAATGTGTGCATTAAATATGAAATGTGTGTATTATGTATGAAATGTGTGTATTATATATGAAATGTGTGTATTATGTATGAAATGTGTGTATTATGTATGAAATGTGTGTATTAAATATGAAATGTGTGTATTATATATGAAATGTGTGTATTATATATAGAGTGTGTGTATTATATATAGAGTGTGTGTATTATGTATAGAGTGTGTGTATTATATATAGAGTGTGTGAATTATATATAGAGTGTGTGTATTATATATAGAGTGAGTGTGATTTATATGAAATCTGTGTATTATATATAGAGTGTGTGTATTATATATAGAGTGTGTGAATTATATATAGAGTGTGTGTATTATATATAGAGTGTGTATTATATATAGAGTGTGTGTATTATATATGAAATGTGTGGATTATATATATGAAATGTGTGTATTATATATAGAGTGTGTGTATTATATATAGAGTGTGTGTATTATATATGAAATGTGTGTATTATATATAGAGTGTGTGTATTATATATAGAGTGTGTGTATTATATATAGAGTGTGTGAATTATATATGAATTGTAGAGATTTCATACACAGACGTTGTTGTCCTCTGTTTTACTGAACTTACTATAGTAAGAAACTTATGAATATTTCAATTGATTTGTTCGTGATTACCTAATTAGTATTACAAATGTCATATCAATATAGCGAACAGATTGAAGATCATGGTAATTACTTCTAGATACAGTTGAGTAAATACCTGGACAGCTAGTCATGCGCAACGACAAGGTAGCGTTTAAGGTGTCATCCTGTAACACAAACATGAAACACTGTAACTGTACTGAACGACAGAGAGACAGACAGAGAGACAGATAGATAGGCAGGTAGGTATGTAGGTTGGTATATAGATAGATAGATAGATAGATAGATAGATAGATAGATAGATAGATAGATAGATAGATAGATAGATAGATATATTTCTTTTATTTGCCACTAGGGCATCAAAAGTGGGACAAGTACAAAGGGGGGAGTTTACACAAAAAGGCGTCCTCAATAAGGAGAAGGCAATAACAAAATATAAAAATAAAATAAGATATAACAAAAAATAAAATTTTTAACAAAATCCTCAATAGAGAGGAGGCGCCTTGGGGGGTCGCACACACCCCCGAAAAAAGTGTGCAACCCTTCTCCTCAGGAGCACAGAGAAGGGGTGCTCCCTTGGTCTTTCATCTTCCTCACCTATAGTCTGATGTAGAGTGAAGGCCCATTCACACGGGCCATTCTCGCCACTTTCACCCATCTTTCATAGAAACGGCTGGGGTGCAGCACCTCTCTCTCCATCCTGATCCTTCTTCCGAAATGATATCGGAAGAAACGGACCAGTTGTTGGCCAGAGAGAAAGGTGCCCGACCTCAGTCCTTTCAGACGCGTCCACCATACAACCTCTTTCGCCATGGCTATTACGCACAGAAACACCGCCTCTGCTTCATCTTTGAAGGGGGGAGGCGGCTTGATCATTACAATAGACTCGGTGGTCAACCGGATCGGTCCCACCCTTGACAGCAGTTGTTCGACATAGCCCCACAGATCGGCTACGCCCGAGCAGTGTACTAATGCGTGTGCAACGGTTTCCTCGTCGCACACGCATCTGGGACAGATCTTTTTGGCGGGGTCCCTACCCGGGCGCCCGTGTCTGTAGAGCCTTTCTCGAACGGGTAAAGCCCCTCGGTAGCACTGCCAGGCCAGGGACTTCTGGAAGTTGTCCATAGGTCCCGGGCTAAATGTCCTACCGAAAAGGCTGGCCAGTTCGTCCTCCTCCATGTCTAGGGCTTCTCCGAGGGCGTCGTCGCACCTGCTGCGTACCAGCCCTCTATAGAATGTTGCGGTGGAGTCTCCACTGATAACCGGATCCGCCTGCCAGAGGGCGGTGAGCGCCTGGGCACACTCAGTGTGCCAGGCGCCCAGTTTTCTCGGTCTTTGCTTGACCCAGGATTGCAGCTCGGTGAGTGAGACGAGTCTGGGAAAGGTTCGTCTCACAAACGAGGCCCACACCGGTTGTCCGGTGAGGAATACGTAGAGGTGCCGTAGCCTTAATGCGTGTTTACGCATCATTAGCCACGGCATCCCCAGCCCTCCTTTCGAAGGGTGTTGACAGCAGATGGATCTCCTCACCATAGGAGCCCGCCTCTTCCAAAGGAATTGGAAGAGCGCGCGCTCCATCTTGGTGAGGGTTTCCCTTGGGCAGGGCACTACGGTCAGGCGGTAGTAGATGACGGACGCTATGTAGGTGTTCGCCACCTCCGCCCGACCTTTCAGGGATAGTTTGCAACTGGCCCACTTCTGGGTCAGTGCAAACACTCTGTTCGTAACCTCCGCCCAGTTTTTCTCCACCTGGAGGTCCGGTCCGAACCAGACCCCGAGCAACTTCACCGGGCCCTCCGTCCAGCGTCCGACGACGCTATCGGAGGGCATCGGTCTGCCCCTCCACGTGCCGAGTTGCAAACCGATCGACTTGTCCCGGTTCAGCTTAGCCCCTGTGAACTTTTCGTACTCCTCCAGTAAGGTGCCGACCGCCTCGATTTCGGAGGCCGTCGACACCATTACTGTCACGTCATCGGCGTAGGCCGACACCGCTTTCCGCAATCCCGGTTCCAAAGGGATGCCCTGCAACAACTCCAACTTCCGCAGTAGTGGCTCGAGAGTCAATACATACAGAAGGGAGGAGAGAGGGCACCCTTGTCGGATGGACCGCGCGATTTTGAACGGCTCCGAGAGGTAGCCGTTCACCTTGACCCTAGAGCAGATGCGGCTGCTGTGCATAGCAGTGATCCAGCCCCTGAAAACGGGTCCGAAGCCTGCCGCCGCTAGCACCGCATCCAGGTAACCATGGTCGACCCTATCGAACGCCTTAGATTGATCCAAGTTGATCAGAGCCCCACCAAAGCCGGGTTCGTTCCCAACCCTCTCTATGATGTATCGCATGAGGTGGAGGTTGTCATGGATGGACCTGGACGGGATAGCGCATGTCTGCGCATCTCCCACCAGGTTGCCCACGACAAGCGCCAACCTCTTTGCTAGCACCTTGGCCAAAATCTGTAACTCTGTATTTAGCAGTGTTATGGGCCTGAAGTTACTTATTTCGTCCCCCTTGTTCTCGTCCTTCCTCACTAGCGTGACTACGCCCTTGGTCACAGTACAGGGAATTCTCCCGTTCTGTTGCCAGTTGCAGTAGACCGCCTCGAGGAGATCGGGGAACAAGTCCGGCATAGCTAGATATAATTCGTAAGGAAGACCATCGAGACCCGGGGATTTGCGTTTGCCGCATTGGCTCAGCACGTCCTCTATCTCAGCGGCCGAAATCGGCTCCTCGCAGGACTTCGCCTCCCTGTCCGAGAGGCGCGGCAGGCCGTCGAGGTATGGACCGAAGTCCACGTTCCCAACCGGCTCCCCGCCCCTCCCGAACAGTCGGGCAAAGTGCCTTTGAAAGGCCTCACACATCTGCTTAGGCTCAAGAATCGCCCGTCCATCCAGGTCTCGCAAAGACCGGATGGTGGATTTAGTTCCACTGTTGGCCTCTGTCACGCGGGCCCAGCTAACAGCTTTGGTCCCCTCGTTCCCTAGAGCACGTATTTTACTTCGGACAACGCAGCCTTCGTGCTTCGCGTCGAAAAACTGGCTCAAAGCCGTTCTCGACGCTAGCACTCTGGCCACGTCGCCGCTTCTAATTGCCTCTTCTACTCTATCTATTAGCTCCCTTTCCTTCCTATTCCTATCCGCAGCTAGAACCTTACTAAATTCTATCGAGACTACTCTAATCTCTCTCTTTAGAGATACCCACCACCTGCTGTTGACGATCGCTCCAGTCAACCGTTCCTTAACTAACGTACTAATCCGATTCCTGTAGGCTCTACTTGCCGGCAAGGACAAGTTGAGCTTCCAGTAACCGGGGCCCTGTCTATGAGTTCTGTCAAGGTTGACCATGCAGGTCACTAATTTGTGGTCTGAATAGCCAACAATGCGCATTTTTGGACAACTTAAAAATTCCTTATCCTTAATTCTAACTAAGAACCTATCTAGGTACGACCTAGATGATCCGCTACGATTTGCCCAAGTCCAGGTTGGCGCAGTCGGAAAATCTAGTCGATATCTATCGGCCAGGTCAAATCGACCGATTAACCCTTTGAGGCTATTACACCCCTCTCTATCGGGGCAGGCCCCTACGTAGTCCCAACGTGCATCTAGGATACCATTCCAGTCCCCCACTAATAGCAAGGAGCGGGACGTCCCTAGAAAAGTCTCCAGACGATGGAAGAAGTCCGGCCGCATTGACCCGAAAGGGCCGTAGGCGGCTACCAACCTAAACGCTCCGCCTTTACCACTGCCAAGGTCCAGAACCACTAGTCGACCCTCCGGGTCCAAATGTACCATCTGTGTTGCGAGACCCAGATGTTTTTGCAGCAGAACGACAACTCCACCCCCACCTCCAGGCTGACAGAGAGATGCGTGCATCTCAAAGTCATCAAAGGTGGGGGCCAGCTGTCGCACGTTGCTGATCCGGGCCTCGCAAATAACCATCACATCTATACGTTGTGACCTGAGGTCATTTAGAAGCATTGCTTGCTTCCAAGTTGAGCCCAGGCCACGCGCATTTAAACAGCCTACTCTTAGCATAGCCATGTTGGTGGTGAAGAGAAAAGGCACTTACCTCTCTGCGTCCCGGGTATCGGGCTGCACAATTTCCATTAGGGTGGGGGATGGGTTGTTGGGTGGGGTGGTGGTTTGTGGAAGTGTGGGGGCATCAGTGTGTTGTGTGGTTGGGGAGCTTGGAGTTGTGAGGGTGTTTGGGGAGGGGGTGGGATAGTTTTTTAGGAGGACTCGGTTAATGGGCCCGACGCAGGGGGGACCCACGTCCTCTTTAAAATTGTTTTTTAAAGTTTTATAGGTGTCCTGTGGGGCCTTAATCATTTTGAGGTGGGGGAAATCCCCTGCCTGGGTGAAGTTAGGCCCTTGTGTTTTTATTAGATTGTTGTTGTACACAATGTTTAACAGTTTTTTGTTTCTTGTATTTATGTATGTGTATGCATGTTTTTGTTTTTGTGTGGTGTTTTTTGTTTGCTGTTGTGAGCTCTTTTGTGTTGGTGTCAGTGTTATGTTTTGGGGAGGGGTTTTTTTCATTTGTGTGTCTGAGGTGTGTTTTCTTTTTTTTCTTTTGATTGTGTGGAAGTGCTCCTCCTCGTCTGACGACGAACTAGGGTCATCTTCCGCGTTGGAGGGGAGGGGTATATTTTCGGGTTGTGTTTGCGGTACGGGTGTTTTGGAAATTGTTTTTGTTTTTTGAGTGGAGGGGATGGGTTGGACATTGTTTTGTTTTGGTTTGAGCTGTGGTGGTTGTTTTTGTAGTGGTTGTTGTGGTGATTGTGTTGGTTGTGCAGTTGTTGGTGGTGTAGGCAGGATTGGGGTTTTCTTATTAAGTTGGGGACAGACAGCCCTCAGGTGACCTCTGGTTCCGCAGAGGTAACACGAGGGCCGTCTACCCTCAACGGTAATGTTGATGAAGGTTAGATCATCCAGTATGACGCGTTCAGGGATCTGGGCGATCCTTTCGGGCCTCATTTGAACTACAAGTTCGAGGCTCGTTCCACTGAACGCGTCACCCGATGCCTTTCCCATGGACACCAGCATGTCATCCTCCAGGTCCAGAAAACCTGTCAAAACCCACCATATGTCCATAATCGGCAGGATGGTGTGGATTTTTATTTTTTGTGTTCTTCTACCCATGTACGTAGGGTAGAAGGTGTATGCGGTGGATGTGATTGGTTTGATGGACAGTTTCACTGCTGTGTCCCTGTCCTTCATGAGAATGGATAGACTCCCGTAGAGTCTATCCTTCTGAATGAAGGTGATGTCCTTCATGACGTCTTTTAAAACCAGCTCTATCTCGCTCTGTGATGGTTGAGCTGGTTTTTTACTTTTGTTCGAGATTGTCCTAAACATGACCGTGTTTAGGAGTCTCTGGCTTTTTAGTTCCGGGGGGGAATGGATTGTGAATGAACCATTTTCCCCGTACACTATATATTTTTTCGCATCCGCCAGTAGCTCCTTCGCTTTTGTTATATCTACTGGCAGATAGTCGAGGGTTTTCCTTGTCGTCTCGGCGAAGGAGAAATTTTGTTTGTTTGTGTTGTTGTTGTCGTTGGTGGTGTTGTTGTTATCATTGTTGTTGTTGTCACCGTTATTGGTCTTGTTGTTGTTATTGTTATTGTTATTGGTGTTGTTTTCTACCGTCGCATTGTTGTTGTTGTTGCTGTTGGTTCTTTGGGTTGTTGCCATGGTAACGTCAAGTTGTCGGTTAACAGGTGGAGAGAATTCTTCCTCTGGCTGACCTATCTTCTTGACCTCTGCTACTGTGACAGTGGCAGGGGGAAGCTGTAAGTTCATCTTCCCCTTTCCTCCTTCGAATTTTGGTGAAGAAGCTTCGGCCATTTAAAAAAATATTGACTTTTCAACAAGAAAAAACTTTTTTTAACTATTTCGCCTAAAGGCGTAGAATATTTTGAGAGACTGACCAGATCAAAGTTTGACCTGGCAGTCCCTCTACAAAATGGTACAAAAATTAAAGTTATCAGACAAGAATTTCTATAGAAATTTAAACAGAACTTACTCAGCAAGTTATACGCGTGTGTCCATCCCATAGATAGATAGATAGATAGATAGATAGATAGAGGCAAGGAGTGATCAACTCTATTATAGATTTTATCCTTGTCGTTAATTTGATATTCAACGTTCAATAAATGTCGACAGAAGAAATCGCCACAATTCAGTGAACACATCATTTTATGAAAGAAAAAAATTATTCCAAATATTGAATCTATATATTTTTTGTTTTCTATCTGTCTTGTATCAAACAAGTAAACAACTTTTATCACATCTGCTGATCTTTCGGTCGTCTAGCTCTTTGATCCGTTCAATTACATCATATCATTATGTGTGTGTGTGTGTGTGTGTGTGTGTGTGTGTGTGTGTGTGTGTGTGTGTGTGTGTGTGTTCATGTTATGGGAGAGAGAGCGAGAGAAACTATTGTTGTCATTATCATCAGGAAGGTTGATTGGTAGCATCGGTAGAGCGTCGGACGAAATGCTTTGCAATATTTAGTTACGACTTTCTAGGTTCTGAGTTCAAAACACGCCGAGGTCAACTTTGCCTTTCATCCTTCCGAATTCGATAAAATTAAGTACCAGTTTTGTACTGGGTCGATATAATCGACTTTCCCCTTCACCTATGTTGCTGTCCTTGTGCTAATGTTAGAAAGACTCATTATCATTGGAGTTCTTACTCTTGCTACTGATGTTATTTCTATTATTGTTGTTGGTGGTGGCGGTGGCGGTGGTGGTGGTTGTGGTCGTCGTCGTCGTCGTGTTGTTGTTGTTGTATGTTGGAAGATTAGGTCTTTCAGTTGGCTAGTGCTACAATTCTGGCAATAATATCTGTCGATTTATTTCTTCCATGCCTCAGGCTATACAATGTAAAAGACAGATATATATTTATACTGAAATGTGAAGAAGACACCATTAACGGAGTCAAGCGTCTCAGTCCGCCATCGTATGGCCATTGAATGCTAATATAATCTAAATTCTCGTCATTGCTAGCCATTTTTTTTTTCTCATTCAAACAATATTTCTCGCTCTATGAATGTTTTATACCTCATTCGAAAATTCTATCATCAATCTGCCAGCTTTCGCTGAAATTAAGACAAGTTTTATCTATGAACTCTCCACATAACTGTATCAACAAAATGGAAAATACATTTTGTGAATATAAATAAGTAGCTAATGTTACTGGGAGAGTGGTGATGGTGGTGGTGGTGACAGCGTCGTCATTTTTGTTGTTGCTACAGTTGTTGTTTTTTGTGTTGTTGTTGAAGATGGTGGTATTGGTGGTAACGTAATCGTTTTTGCTGTTGTTGTTTAGCTCTAGATCAACACTGACCAGAGTAGTCCTAGCTGTGACAATACCAGCACAAATATAACATTGAAAATAAAACTTTGAAAAGCCACCTATAACTGAAACCGGTCAGTGTAAAAACAAAATAGATAATCAGGATTCTACCAGCAGCACCTCCACCCCCACCCTATCATCAACTACTTATAAAATATATATTTTGTATGATCTAGTTTCTTTTCGTTTGCATATTCAACCCTTATTATTATTATATATATACAGTGGCGGACTGGCCAGGTTGCCAAGTTGCCCAATGGTGAGTGGGCCCCAGGGGACCCACGGTAGCATTGCAAGAGCCCACAGTAGCATTGCAGGACCCACTGCATGACTAGCTCTCCAGGTATTTACTTAAGTGTATCTAGAAGTAATTACCACGATCTTCAATCTGTTCGTTATATTGATATAACATTTGTAATACTAATT
>OZ024754.1:46112237-46147237 GCA_964016885.1 Eledone cirrhosa
CTGACGTTTATCTGAACATATTTTCATACATTTATACATACGTACACAAACATACATACATACATATATACATACATACAGACAGACACATACAGACGTGTGTGTGTGTGAATATTTATCTACTTATGTGTGTGAAGGGTATAATTGTCTCTCCAAAATCTTCCCTTACCTTTAACTAGACCTTTTTTTGTTTACATATCTTTTCTTTCTTTCTTTCTTTCTCTCTTTCTCTCTTTCTCTCTCTCTCTCTCTCTCCCTCTCTCTATCCTCTTTCTCTCCCTTACACACACACAGACGCATGCACGCACATGCATGCTTATACACGAACACACATATGCAAACATATATGCATACACATACATATTTACAAATATACAAACATACGTACATACACACGTACATACATATACATACACACGTACATACACATACACACATACATACATGCATACATGCATACATGCATACATACATACATACATACATACATACATACATACATACATACATACATACATACATACATACATACATACATACATACATCTTTCTATCTACCTGCCTATTTATATCGTATCTATCTTCTTGTGAAATGCCAATCATTTGAGGAAAAACTGCCTGCAACAATGAAATTACACAGTACGACCAGCTCTGTCGTTAACAAAGTAGCTGAGAGTGCCACCATTTATCATTTGAAGACAATTATATAAATTTGAATGTCGCAGACGACCTTGCTACGTCCTTTCTCAAAATTAGATAACTTCATGAAATGAAGATCAAGTGGGACAATGGTTATCACTCTTATCTCTATCTCTCCCTCTGTATATATATATATATATATATATATATATATATATATATATGTGTGTCTGTGTGTGTGTGTATACATATATATATATATATGTGTATATATATATATACATATTTATATATAGAGGGAGAGAGAGAGATTTATATAAATTGTATATACGTATCCATATGCATATCTATATATATTACATATATATACTCATATATATATATATGTAAATAAATATACATATATATCATATATATATATATCATATATATATATATATATATATATAGTGATAGAGAGTGATATATGTATGTGTGTGTGTAAGAGGGGATATATACATACATACATACATACATACATACATACATACATACATACATACATACATACATACATACATACATACATACATACATACATACATACTCTCTCTTACAGAATTGTTATTCTGTTGTTGATGTTTGTGTCTGCTTTTTTTATTTTCTCGTTAAAGATTGTCTTAAAGAAATGTTGACTGAGTAATGTATGTTTATACGAAATAAGTGTGTCAATGCATGCGTGTGTGTGTGTGTGTGTGTGTGTGCTTGTGTGTGTGTATATGTGTGTGTGTGTTCGTGTGATTTCATCTGTATGTGATCGTGTGTATGTCTGTTGGTGTACCTGTATGTGTGCTTAAGATTTCATGTGTGGTATGCGTTTCTTGGATATGTACATGTACCTTTCTCTCTCTCTCTCTCTCTCTCTCTCTCTCTCTCTCTCTCACACACACACACACACGCGCGCATACAATGACACTCTTATTTCGTATAAACATACATTACTCAGTCAACATTTCTTTAAGACAATCTTTAACGAGAAAATAAAAAAGCAGACACAAACATCAACAACAGAATAACAATTCTGTAAGAGAGAGTATGTATGTATGTATGTATGTATGTATATATGTATCCCAGTACAACCTGTCCCATGGTCGGGTCGTTGGCGACTAAACTGGCAACCCCACCAAGGTTTCTCGGTGAGGTGGGTGACTTTGGACATCCTGCAGGACTAAAAACAAAACCTGTCAAAGGGCAAAGGAGCTCTTAAGAGTCAATGGCCATCCAAAATCACCAGGAGAGATGACCCCTTAGCCTTTGTCAAGGCAGAATTCTAGGAGAAGGAAAACTCTGATATAACACCTGCAACCCTGATGGTTTCCAATGATGTTGACTTGTTCTTCTTTTTGGTAAATATCATCTTGGTTAAGAGAGTGGGACTGGCTTTGTGCAGTGCCTTTGCTCACTATAAAAGCTTCACAGCACAGGCATTGCTTTATATCTGGAGATCTCTCTGCACTTGTCGTCACATGGTACCATGGGCCCAGCACTATGTGTCAATAATTGTCACAAGTGTAGTGTTTGTACCAGAGTTTTCAAGTGGCTGGCTGGACTAAAAAGTCACACTTATTCAGCGCATCGGTAGGGGTTCTCCTACATGGATATAAAGTAGTGGCCGTACTCGAAAACGAGTTGGCAGCCACCACCATGTATATATGTATGTATGTATGTATGTATGTATGTATGTATGTATGTATGTATGTATGTATGTATGTATGTATATATGTATGTATATATGTATGTATATATGTATGTATGTATATATGTATATATGTATGTATATATGTATGTATATATGTATGTATGTATATATGTATATATGTATTTATGTATGTATATATGTATGTATGTATGTATGTATATATGTATGTATGTATGTATGTATGTATGTATGTACAAATATACATACATACATATGTCAGGTCACCAGTTGGTGCTACTGGTAACATGTATCCCAGTACAACCTGTCTCATGGTCGGATCGTTGGCGACTAAACTGGCAACCCCACAAAGGTTTCTTGGTGAGGAGGGTGACTTTGGACATCCTGAAGGACTAAAAACAAAACCTGTCAAAGGGCAAAGGAGCTCTTAAGAGTCAATGGCCATCCAAAATCACCGGGGGAGATGACCCCTTAGCCTTTGTCAAGGCAGAATTCTAGGAGAAGGAAAACACCTGCAACCCTGATGGTATCCAATGATGTTGACTTCTTCTTTTTGGTAAATATCATCTTGGTTAAGAGAGTGGGACTGGCCTTGTGCAGTGCCTTTGCTCACTATAAAAGCTTCACGGCACAGACATTGCTTTATATCTGGAGATCTCTCTGCACTTGTTGTCACATGGTACCATGGGCCCAGCACTATGTGTCAATAATTGTCACAAGTGTAGTGTTTGTACCAGAGTTTTCAAGTCGCTGGCTGGACTAAAAAGTCACACTCGTTCAGCGCATCGGTAGGGGTTCTCCTACATGGATATAAAGTAGAGGGCGTACTAGAAAACGAGTTGGCAGCCACCATGTATTTATGTATGTATGTATGTATGTATGTATTTATCACTCTCCCCTCTTACACACACACATACACATACATATATCACTCTCTCTCACTATATATATATATATATATATATATATATGATATATATGTATATTTATTTACATATATATATGAGTATATATATAGATGTAATATATATAGATATGCATGTCGATGCGTATAAACATATATATATATATATATATACTCGTGTTTGTTTATGTATATACGTGTATTTCCTCGTAGTTTATCTGTTAAGCTTCTATGTGAAATTTAGGTGGTTCATATTCCGGTACTTACGCTTCATTCTGTTAATCCAACACACTGCAAATAGACATCGTGTGTGTATACAGTTCACGTGTGTATACGGTATAGGCGACGAATTGGCAGAGTCGTTAGAACGTCGGATAGAATACTTTATGGTATTCGTTCCGGCTGTCTGCTCTCTGAGTTCAAATCCCACCGAAATCAACTTTGCCTTTCATCCTTACGAGGTCGATAAAAAAAATACCAGTCAGTCCTGGGGTCGATTCTTCCTCTCTCTGGAAGAAATCTACTGTACTCAGGCCTGGAGAGAAATAGACTCCACCATGTTTAAAATGGCCAAGAAACACCGTATGTTAATACGACGCCCCTACGACTCTATCAGGAGTTACGGGACCTTACCATACACAAGGACACGTGCTTACACAAGGACACATTTCATTTTTCCGATAAGATGATAAAAAATGAATTCTATAGAGTGTATTTTGTAATTTTACGCAGTTAAAATCATTTATTAATTAACGCATTTAAATACGTTTTGTTGTGTGTATTTTCTAATTTATGCAGTTCAAAATTATTTATTAATTAACAGATCAAAATGTGTTTAGTATTATGTATTTTGTAATTTACACGTTTAAAATAGTTTATTGATTAACGCATTAAAACGTGTTTTGCATTGTATTTTCGTTAATATACGTTGTTAAAATTCTTAATTAACTGACAGAAAGAGAAAATGCATTTCGTAATTCATGTTAAGAAAAATATTTACTTTTGTTCATTCTTGAATCTAACGAATTTCAAACACAATTAACCTACCAATAATAGAAAAATAACGGATACATGATATGTGTGTGTAAATATATATATATATATATATATATATATATATATATATATATATATATATATATATATATATATATATATATATATATATATATATATATATATTTACCTATGTACATGCATAAAGACATATATGTATATACATATATGTGTGTGTGTGTTTGTGTGTGTGTGTACATACATTTACTCTCACGTTTACACATACATCACACACACACACACACATATATATATACAAAGCTAGAAAACGTCTTAGGCGAATAGTTATCTAAAGTTTGGCCTCATAGGACTGATGGAAGGGGAGATAATTCATGCAAAAGCTTCAGAATCGTACAAATTGTGGCCAACGCGGTAGTTTGTTGTAAAGAGAAGGGGATTTTTACAATCTGGGAATTATTACAACAAAATTAAAGTTGACACTTGAAGAAATAATTGGATTTGTAGTGAAATTCCTCCAATATGTCTCCTCTCTCGCTTCCATTTCTATATCTGTCTGTATATATATGTGTGTGTGTGTGTGTATATATATTAATATATAAAGGAACAAAGAATCAGTGTTGCATCATATACATATTTATAACATATTACATATGTTTCACGGTCGATCAGCTCGAGGAACGTTCTATTAATGATCGAACCTGACTCTGGAATCGGAAGTTCCTCAGATATGTTTCAGGCTTGCGTCTGAGACTGTCTGAATATTTTCCGAAATCCTTCTTATAAGTTAGCAAACTTTCTCACATAGTGATATTCAGCCGTATTAGTTAATTGGTTTAGGATGTCAGACAATGGTGTGAAGAGAGTTACACAATTTAGGATGTCAGACAATGGTATTAAGAGAGTTACATCACAATTTAGGATGCCAGACAATGGTGTGAAGAGAGTTACATCACAATTTAGGATGTCAGACAATGGTGTGAAGAGAGTTACATTACAATTTAGGATGTCAGACAATGGTGTGAAGAGAGTTACACAATTTAGGATGTCAGACAATGGTATTAAGAGAGTTACATCACAATTTAGGATGTCAGACAATGGTGTGAAGAGAGTTACACAATTTAGGATGTCAGACAATGGTGTGAAGAGAGTTACATCACAATTTAGGATGTCAGACAATGGTGTGAAGAGAGTTACATCACAATTTAGGATGTCAGACAATGGTGTGAAGAGAGTTACATCACAATTTAGGATGCCAGACAATGGTATGAAGAGAGTTACATCACAATTTAGGATGTCAGACAATGGTGTGAAGAGAGTTACACAATTTAGGATGTCAGACAATGGTGTGAAGAGAGTTACATCACAATTTAGGATGTCAGACAATGGTGTGAAGAGAGTTACACAATTAAGGATGTCAGACAATGGTGTGAAGAGAGTTACATCACAATTTAGGATGTCAGACAATGGTGTGAAGAGAGTTACACAATTTAGGATGTCAGACAATGGTGTGAAGAGAGTTACATCACAATTTAGGATGTCAGACAATGGTGTGAAGAGAGTTACACAATTTAGGATGTCAGACAATGGTGTGAAGAGAGTTACATCACAATTTAGGATGTCAGACAATGGTGTGAAGAGAGTTACATCACAATTTAGAATGTCAGACAATGGTAAAAGAAGTTTACGAAAGTTTCCTCATTACAGCACCGAAACCATTTTAGTGAAATTCCAGTCAACTCCATTGTTGTCTTGGCAAATGGCGACCCATGTCGTACAGATTTCTTCCATTCTTTTATCCTCTCTATCCATTCACTTTTTTTTTATCCGTTTTGTTTGCATTGTTTTTGTTGTTTGGTTATTACCTTCTTCATTTCTTTTCTTTTATCTTTTCTTTTTTCTTTTCTTTTTTCTTTTCTTTTTTCTTTTCTTTTTTCTTTTCTTTTTTCTTTTCTTTTTTCTTTTCTTTTTTCTATCTTTGTCTTTTTCTCTATTTCGTGTTTTCATCTTCTCATTTTCCCTTCACTTCTTCTTTTCCTTCTCCTACTATTTCTCCCTCTCCTTCTTTCCCTCCCCGTCTTTTTCTATTCCTACTAATTTTCTCTCTACTTCTCCATCTTATAATTCTTCACTTCTTTCCCTCTCCTCCTTCGCTACTCCTTCCTTCCTTCTCCTCCTTCGCTACTTCTTCCTCTCCGTCCTCCTTGTAGTTCTTTATTCTACTTCCTCTTCCTTTTTGTTGTTTTCTTCTTTTCCCTTTCATTTAGTTTTTACTTCTTTTAGTTTCTTTGTTTCATTTTTGTTTCTTTAACTCCTTTTTGTAGAAGATTTGGCTGCTACATCTAGCAGGCCAAGTGACTACATTAAGGTAGGCTTCATCATTTGTGGGAGTATTAGCCAAGTTAACAATGTCTGGCACTACTTTTAAACAACTATAAATTATAATCTACAACAAACATTTCGTTGTATTGTTCTGCAAAGGAGTTTATTTTACAACACCACATCCCCACCCCCACCACACACACCTAGATATAATGTATAAGTCCCATATTTTCTGTAAAACAGTTTGCTAAAACACAACCCCACACACCCCACTCCTTAGTCCCCGTATCTTATTTTCTGAAAGTTCAATAAAACACAACACCACAGTCCATCCCATCAAGTTTCTGTTAATATGTACCATATTTTCTGGAAGTTCAATAGGACACAACGCCACACTTCCCCCGCCCTAGTTGCCGTGAATAAATATCATATTTTCTGCAAGAAAGTTCAATAGAACTAATCATCGTCTCTTAGATAACTGCCATCTTGAAGAGTCAGTGAATTGACTTCATTTACTTCATCAGCGTGTGTTATGAATATTTATATTTTAAAGAGCAGTCAGATTGCAATAACATATTTTCCAAATATTTTTCTATATTAACCTTTAATGATGCTGGTCATATTCGGTAAGCAGTTGAAGTTTCCTCCTCTTTTTTGTCTTTAGAACAGACGGCGATTTTTTTCTTAGCTCAGCTTGCGGTCGTGTTTTGATGAGATTGAAAAAACTTCTTGGCATACTTGTTCATCATAGATGTTATACGGCGGATTATACGCTAATATATTTCTATTCTTAGTATTTTTAGAATGTGTATTGTTTGTTACTTGTGAATACTTAATGTTTTGTCACAGAAATGAATACTGGAATATCTTTCATCTTTTCTTTGTAGACGACTAGAAGTTGTACGAGCTGTGGGTTAACCACATCAGAAATTACAGCAGTGGGACACCAACTTAGGGATGTTCCCGCGTGAGTTTGTATCTCATCTACGTCGCCACTGTTATGATGGAGTGACACACCTGTTTTGTATATCTGTACGAAACGAAGGTAACACCCAAGTTATTCACCAGGTGTAATTCCGAACTACGAAACTACGTACACACAGTCCCCTGACAGTTCACTTCAGTTCTTATTTATAGAGTTTCGCCTAGTTCACTTTTGCGGGGGTATTCAGGGTTTCCCCCACAACACTATGAAACCTCATTAACCTATTTTCCACACTTATTGCAATGATGTGAGATACGGTGTGTATCTCTGATGGTAAAACATGGAAAACAGGTGCCTTCCCCCGAAAAATTAAATATGAACGGCATGACAATAACACCTAGGCCAGAGGTTCTCAAAGTGGACGCCACTGTCCTCCGGGAGTGTTGAGATGGTCCAGGGGGGCACTGGGGCCTAATGGGGCGGTGGAGAGGCGGTAGAGATGATATAATAGTATATTAAATATCAAATGATACATATTATATATAAATATAGTAAAATAAAAAATATATAATATTTATTTATACATAATATATATTATATTAGACACTGTACGGCTTAATTCGGGATGTTTGTTTACAAACACACCGAGCATTATAATAAATGTTCGGTGAATCCATACGTACATATATATGTGTGTATGTATGTATATATATATACATACTACTGTGCGTCTGTATACATATATGTATGTACGTATACATACTTTTATTTAAGTAACAGCCGTACTAAGAGTGAGAAATGAAATTTCGTTTCATTTTTTTCCGTTTATCGTTTTCGGTACCCCGGCCGATTAACTCACTCGATATGCAAATTAGGCTGCTCAGCCGTTAATATGCATAAGGAAAGTATATACTTTCAGACGTTCAATCATCTGGCAGGAAGGTATGCGTTGTTGACGATAGCTAATAAGCTTGAAACTTTGTCAGTGTTGAACAAATGAGCAACGATGGTTGCTAGACACTGTACGGCTTAATTCGGGATGTTAGTTTACAAACACACCGAGCATTATGTTCTATGAATCCATACGTACATATATATATGTGTGCACGCATGTATATATATATACATACTACTGTGCGTCTGTATACATATATGTATGTACGTATACATACTTATATTATATTATTATTGATAAATTAACGATTTTATTTATTATATATTATTTACAGTTTGCATGTAGGGGAGCACTGAGGGTATTACGTGGCCGTGAGGGGGTATGGGGAGGGGGTGACCCCAAATGTTTGAGAACCTCTGACCTATACAGTCAGGTGACAACTACAGATACCCTGGGAGAATATCAGGTATGATAAACCCATTAATAAGATGGAAAGAAATGAATGCCTGACGATAGTTTTTAAAAAGTATAGTTATCAAAACTTTCAGCATACAACAAGCATATCGCTAACAACATATATACATATATATATACATTCATATATGAACATATATATGTGTGTGTTTATATATATATATATGTGTTTGTGCATATATGCATATGTGTTTGTGTGTGTACGTATGTACGTGTGTGTATGTGTGTGTATATATGTATATATGTATATATGTGTGAGTGTGTGTGTATATATATATGTATATATTCATGTATGTATATAGAGTCATGTTAACATTATTTTACTGGAAGCTGCGTCTTTCTAAATTATTTACTCCGAGTTTCTCATTTCCGCCAATCGTCGAACGATTGTAAAGAATGGAACGTCGGAAATATATTTAAAGACCCACACTGAAGATGTTTAGATATTTAGGCCAGTTTTACTGGATTGAAAAATGAACGGCTCTTATTCGTTGACAATATAACCGTTGTATACAAAATCAATAAAGGGGTAGAATGGAGGGGGAGATTTACCAGTTTGAGAAAAGAATAAAAGAAAAGGGAAAAGAAGAGGAAAAAGGCAAAAGTAAAAATGGAAGAACAGGAAGAAAAGAGGGAAAGGAGAGATGTAAATATCAAATATAGAAAAATAAAAATAAAGAGTATTTAAGGCATAGATAAACGCGAGTGAAATGTTTTTTTAATAAAAAGCAGATGTAAATAAGAGGATATTTAGCGATTGTAAAAGAAAGAGAAAAATAGAAGATTTTTGCGTACAAAAACAGGAATGAAAAAAATCTCGAAAAATAACGTGAGGAAGAGAAATAATTAATGGAGAAATTGGATGACGTTATATGAAGAAAGGGATAACGCTATCGTTTTCTTCAACAAAGGTATACTTTCAAAGTATACGTACAACAACTTTGGATTTAACAAAAAACCCTTCAAGCAGAGAACTCAGGCCATTTGAATCACATCTTTTCAATCTGGCAAAAAGAATAAGGTTCCAGAAAGTCTACAACATATTTCAAAGCTTCTTAAAAAAAGAATTTGACATCTTTACATAATTTCAAAAGAAAGTCCACGTGTCACTGGGTATGACCACAAATTATTATGACATTCACAAAAATACATATCACAGACATTCATCTCATGACATTAACAACATTTACATAATATCTGGTACCAACATCGGTGTAATATCAATAATATCTGGTACCAACATAGATGTAATATCAATAATATCTGGGTTAAATATGTTTGTTTTTTAAATATACATATTATATATTTCAAAAATTGGCAGCTTAAGAACGACCAAAAATATACAGCTCTAAATTAGTTTCATCTTTTGATGAAGGTATTTTATCCCGAAATATTTAAGGACCTATAAAGAACTGCTAGGTAACATTCCAACATTATTGTTATATTTTTAACATTTACTGTCCAATTCACATTGCGGTAACAATCAAACAATTAACTCGAAACTCCAGAGTAACAAGACTTACTATTCCGACTTAATAATATATATATATATATATATATATATATATATATATATGTGTGTGTGTGTGTGTGTGTGTGTGTGTGTGTATATATATATATAAGGAGGAAGTTGTAGTTCACTTGAAGCATTGTGTAATGAGGTATAAACGTTTGTAGTTGTAAGGCTAAGACAATGCAGGTATCGATATAGAATATAAATGCAAATGCAAAAGATATTGTTGACAATTAGTCTTTTACCTTAAATTTATTTAAATATCCTTAATTTTCGAGATAATATCTCTTCTTCGGAGGGAAGTAAAGTGGTTAATCCAGTATTCTAATTAGCTAATTAGCTAATTAGAATACTGGATTAACCACTTTACTTCCCTCTGAAGAAGAGATATTATCTCGAAAATTAAGGATATTTAAATAAATTTAAGGTAAAAGACTAATTGTCAACAATATCTTTTGCATTTGCATTTATATTCTATATCGATACCTGCATTGTCTTAGCCTTACAACTACAAACGTTTATATATATTATATATATTATATATATATATATATATATATATATATATATATATATATATATATATATATATATATATATATATATATATATATATGAATGTATACATATATATGTATACATATTCACACACACACACACACACACACACACACACACACACACACACACACACACACACACACATATATATATATATATATATATATATATATATATATATATATATATATATATATATATATGTATATATATAGTTAAAAGAATAGAGGTGTAACACACAAGTTATTATATATTGGTAAACGGAATAGAAAATGCTGACAAATTGTTCACAGTTGAAAAATGGTTTAATTAGGAATAAAAGAGTATTAGTGATTGTATGGGTTAGTATTCAGTTGTGGTTTTAAGTTTTTAAGTTTTTACCGGTTGCGCATTTCTAAATGCTTTTCAAAAATAATTTTGAGATAGAGTGTCCGTGCTGTTTGCTCAGATCAGAGCAAACAGCACGGACACTCTATCTCAAAATTATTTTTGAAAAGCATTTAGAAATGCGCAACCGGTAAAAACTTAAAAACTTAAAACCACAACTGAATACTAACCCATACAATCACTAATACTCTTTTATTCCTAATTAAACCATTTTTCAACTGTGAACAATTTGTCAGCATTTTCTATTCCGTTTACCAATATATATATATATATATATATATATATATATATAACACTCCAACATTATTGGTATATTTTTAATTGATGTGAGGTGTCAATAAGAGAAAGGAAGTGAACGATCGTATGTGTACGCATATGTGTGTGCGTGTGCATGTGTGTGTGTGTGTGTGAGTGTGTGCGTGGTGTGTGCGTATGTGTGAGTGTGGTATATTTGTGTGTGTTTATGTATCTAATGTACGGTGTGAGAAAAAAGACGTTAAAGATTGTACATGTGTGTGTATGTGTGTGTGTGTATTATTATTAGTGTTGCATTAATCGGCTTGTAAGAGAATTAAGTGGTGGACAATGGACGTGGCTTCATATAAGTAAAAGGTCAGAATACAGAAATGTTTCTGTCACCACCTTGACCGCCATCTCTTGACCCAACTGGCTCTAAATACCAATTTATCATTTGGTAAGATTCTGTACAACCGGAGATTTACAGAGAGGCAGACAGAAAGATAGACAGATAAGCAGACATAGATAGATAGATAGATAGATAGATAGATAGATAGATAGATAGATAGATAGATAGATAGATAGATAGATAGATAGATAGATAGATAGATTACCATTATCAATATTACCGCCATCATTATCATATCATCGTCGTCGTCATCATTTGAATTCTGAAAGGAGCAAAAGCTTCGAAAGCAAATGAATCGGAGGTGCCTAATTGTGGTCGTTCAACTTGCTAGAAATAACAGTTAATATCTTTTTAAATTACACGCTACCGTCTTTCAAGAGGAAGACCGTCACACAGTAATACTAGTTTGAATACGTCTGAATAACAGTTAGCAGTCATTCTGGTTGTATCATTGGTCTGTTGGATGAAGATTAACCAACAACAACAATAACAACAACAGCAACAACAAATGCTGCAGTAGCCTAATTGAAGATCTACTGATAAAATATTTAAGTCACATTGATTTTCGTGTGACTTAAGAACTTTCATATGTTTGGTGTTCAATTGCTCGCTAAGAAGTTTCATAAAGTTGACCTTTTGCTTTGAAATCTTTCATAGAATGTGGATTATCTCCCTTATCTTTGGCAATGTTTAAACATTGCAATTGTCGGGAACTGACTGGTTAAATTCTTTCTCTGGGTTTCAGGTCTGCTGCCAACAACCGAGGGCGGGGGCGAAGAGAAAGAATGGGGTGAGAAAGAGAGAATATATGTGTGTATATGTCCGAGTGTGTATGAGATAGAAGTATGTGTATGTATGAGAGAGAGAGAGAGAGAGAGAGAAGTGTGTGTATGTGAGAGAGTGATAGATAGAGAAGTGTGTGTGAACATGGCTCTCTCTCTCAGTATTTGTATGTGTATGTGTGTGTTTACATATATATGTGGGGGGGGGGGGGTGAATGAGGGCAGAATTTATTGAATTGCAAATAAATTCGTTTCACAATCATGAGGATATGATTTCGATCCCAAGGAGTGGAAGAATGAACAGATGATATCTATCGTGGCCATTCTAAGCCATGTGAGCAGAACTGACTTACTGAAAATTGTATGGAAACTAATCGGATAGGCTATGGCGGTTAGTGAAAGGACCAGACTTGTCTTAAAGTCTCGTGTTGATACTGTTGTCTCGTGTTGATACTGTTTATCTCGTGTTCACACTGTTGTCTCGTGTTGATACTGTTTGTTTAAAGAAAGAAACAACAATAGATCCTTCCAAACTTATGTGACAAAGGGTGTTCCTTAAAGGGCCAGATAAAGGGCCAGATACGGATGCTATACCGAACAATAAATTAGATTTAACACACAAGAACATGAACCTTTTCGCTGATGAACTTCTAGAAAGTTTCCGTCTACCAATTTCCAGTTACAAGGTGTTTGTTGGTCCGAGGCTATAGCAGAAGACATCGCACCGGTCGCCGTCGAGACCTCAGGCGTACTTGGAACCAGTACAGTCGAGCTCCTCCATAAGTTATCAATAAATACCAGAGTAGGTGGATTTCTGGCATCATGTAACTTGGTCTGGCAATTAAATGTGTGTCATTAATGTGTGTGTGTGTCCATGTGAGTATGTGTATGTGAGTGTGTGTGTATGTGTCACTGATGTGTGTGAGTGTGTGTGTTCCACATATGACCACTCCATCATATTTATCAATCAGTACATTATACAATGAACTCTTTCTGGTGATAAAGTGTGTTTTGAGGAAGGTTTGGCTGTTGTTTCTGTTAGCTTGGACGACTATGATGTCCGGCTACAACATAATCGTGTATCTGTGTGTATATATTTGTATACGTGTATTGTAAATGTGTGTGTATGTGTTCGTGTGTATGTGTAATGTAAATGTGTGTTCGTTTGTATGTATGTGTATGTGAGTTTTTGTATGTGAAATGTAAATGTGTGTATGTATGTGTATATATGTGAACGTATGTGTGTATATGCTTGTGTATATGTGTGTAGGTATGTGTTTATGCATGTGTGTATATGGGTAAGTACGTATGTGTGTGTGAGATATATATATATAAATAGAGAGGGGAGAGCGAGAGGGGGAGACAGAGACAGAGAGAGAAGGGGGACGGAGAGAGAGAAGAGAGAGAGGGGGGATGGAGAGAGAGACAGAGAGAGAAGGAGAGGGAGAGAGAGGGAGAGAGAGAGGGGTGGGAGAGAAACTTCAGGCCATCTCTAAGATTAATAATTATCTGGCAGAAAATTTAAACTAAAACTAATTTCACACAGATTAGTGTGTCTAATTGAGCGGTGGGGGGAGTAGGAATGGTGGTGGTGGTTAGAGGGAGTGGTGGCATGAGAGTGGGTGTCGTCGGTGGTAGCGGAGGTGGTTGTGGTGAGAGGGATAGGTCTTCTTCTTCTTCTTCTTCTTCTTCTTCTTCTTCTTCTTCTTCTTCTTCTTCTTCTTCTTCTTCTTCTTCTTCTTCTTCTTCGTCCACTTATTCCTGAGAGGGTAGTCGGGCAGAGTCTTCAAACACTCTTTCCAGCGGGTACTGTCAGAAGCAACCATTTCCAAATGATCCGGTTGGATTCCCAAGCGAGACTAGCCAAGGTAATGGATGTTATCCAACCATCTTGCTTAGGGTCTACCCCTGAGTCTCCTGCTGGTTCGTTTTGTCCGTAAATCTGTCCAGCGATTATTTCCTGAGACATTCTAACCACATGTCTATAATATCAGAGCTGTCCTCTCGAATTGAGAGATAAGTAAATATTAAAATATAAATAAAATGTAGATTAGGGAAGGTCAACGGGAAGCAAGATAAACATTTAAAAAACAAAGAAAAAGTGGAAAACAATGAAAGCTGTAAAGCATCTCTGTATTAAACTGTTTGCACACGCGTAAGGTAAATATAAGTATACATATATGTGTGTGTGTGTTCAGTAGAGGTTATTTTGATAAAAACAGGAGCAAACAGGAGAAAGCTCTCTACATTCATAGTTTGTAGTTACAGGCACAACTCATTTTTGCCAGCTGAGTGGACTGAAGCAACGTGAAATAAAGTGTCTCGCTCAAGGACAACGCGCCGCCGGGAATCTGACTCACGATTATGAGCCGAATACCCTAACCACAAAACTACGCACCTTCATACATACATACGTAACTACATACATACATACATACATACATACGTAACTACATACATACATACATACATACGTAACTACATACATACATACGTGCGTACATACATACATACATACATACATACATACATACATACATACATACATACATACATACATACATACATACATACATACATACATACATATGGAAATTAGCTGCCCAGCAGATGCCAATATAATATCAAAGATTAATGAAAAGGAGAATATTTATGCAGAACTGAGAAATCTGCAGATACTCCACCCTGATTACACCTTCAGATTTATGCCTGTGATTGTTGGGGCACTGGGATATGTTAGTAACTGCCTCAATACAAATCTTGAGAAGCTAGGCTTCACAGGAACAGAAAGAACACAACTAGTTAGGAAACTACAAGTACAATCCATTAATGGAACAGTAAAAATATGTAAAACATTCCAAAAATTGTGCATCTAATAACTGCATATACACATGTACAGATACAAAGCATATACACATGCACACATACAACTCAAAACATACACATCCACACATACAATAACATCCATATCTACACATGCATACATACATATCTACCTAGTTGATGTTGTGTAAATTTCAATGAGAGAGTCTTGTGTCTATGTTAGAAACCGACTCTCTCTCTCTCTATTGGTAAAACTTTGTGAAATTATAAAACCAGAAGAACATACATAGCTACGAAGATAAACGCAGTGACTGTAATATAAAATGAGAAAGAGTTAGATAGAAGGTCAAGAAAAGGCAATGAAGAACCGTTTGAGAGCCAGAAATATGTACTGGAATCCGACATGCAAACATTAAGCTTTAAGTCCGTAATGGTTGCTATATATCAGTTTAAATAGAATAAAGAGAGAAATAATGTATATGATAAAGATAAGAGGAAATGACAGCCAGTCACATGTTGACACCTTAGCATTGAGAATGACTTTGATGGATAGCTGAGCAAAGTTGTGAAATATATTGGTACACCTTAGCAAGGAGTTTACACTTCTGTTTCTCTGTTCTAGCACCTCCTTCTCACACACACACATAGACATACACACACACACACACACACATTTATATATATATGTGTGTGTGTGTGTGCATGTGTGTATATATATACACTCACAAACACTCACATATATACACACACAGTCGCATACACACACTCACAAACACACACACACACATAGACACACACAAACACTCACACAAAGACACACACATACACGCGCATATAAATGAAGATAGATAGATAGATAGATAGATAGATAGATAGATAGATAGATAGATAGATAGATATGTGTCTTTATTAGCCACAGGGGCACAAAAGAAGGGGACAAATACAAAGGGGGAAGTTTACATACAATAAAAACGTGTAAAATATCACAAATGCAATTTAAAAAATTAGTCGATTTTCCCCAATAGGGGGAGTCAGTTCATATGGGTAACACATACCCCCGAAAAAATGTGCAACCCTCATCTCCAGGAGTACGAAGAGTTTGTACTCCCTTCCTCTCCTCCTCCTTTTCCTCAACCTACAGGCTGGTATAGAAAGAAGGCCCATTCACTCGGGCCATTCTCGCCACTTTCACCCACCTTTCATAAAACTTGCTGGGGTACAGCACCTCTCTCTCCATCCTGATTCTTCTTCTAAAGTGGTATTTGAAAAAGGAATCAGTTGTTGGCCGGAGAGAAAGGTGTCTGACCTCAGCCCTTTCAACCTTGTCCACCATACAACCTCTTTCGCCATAGCTATCACACAAAGGAAAACCGCCTCTCCTTCGTTTTTGAAGGAGGGTGGCGGTTTGATCATGACAATGGACTCGGTGGTCAACCAGATTGGTCCCACCCGCGACAATAGTCGTTCTACATAGCCCCACAGGTCGGTGACGCCCGGGCAGTGTATAAATGCGTGCGCGATGGTTTTTTCGTCTCGCACGCATCTCGGACAGATCTTTTTTGCAGGGTCCCTGCCCGGGCGCCCATGTCTGTAGGTCTTGTCTCGAACTGGTAGAGCTCCTCGGTAGCACTGCCAGGCCAGGGACTTTTGGAAGTTGTCCATCGGTCCCGGGCGGAAGGTCCTACCGAACAGACTGGCCAGTTCATCTACCTCTACACCTAGAGTTTCCCCGAGCGCGCCGTCGCACTTGCTGCGGATCAACCCTCTATAGAATGACGAAGTGGAGTCTCCACTGATCGCCGGGTCCGCCTGCCAGAGGGCTGTGAGCGCCTGAGCACATTCGATGTGCCAGTCGCCCATTTTCCTCGGTCTTTGCTTGACCCAGGACTGCAGGTCGGTCAGCGAGACGAGTCGTGGGAAGGCTCGCCTCACGAACGGGGCCCACACCGGTTGTCCGGTGAGGAATACGCAGAGATGCCGCAGCCTGAGCGCGTGTTTGCGCATCGTCAACCACGGCATCCCCAGCCCTCCGTTGGAAGGGTATTGGCAGCAGATGGATCTTCTCACCAAAGGAGCCCGGCTCTTCCAAAGGAATTGGAAGAGTGCGCGCTCCATTTTGGCGAGCGTTTCCCTTGGGCAAGGCACGATGGTCATGCGGTAGTAGATGACGGACGCTATATAAGTGTTCGCCACCTCCGCCCGACCTTTCAGGAACAGTTTGCACACGGCCCACTTCTGGGTCAGTGCAAACACCCTGTTCGTTACCTCACTCCAGTTCTTCTCCACCAGGAGGTCTGGTCCGAACCAGACCCCGAGCAACTTCACCGGGCCCTCCATCCAGCGCCCGACGACGCCATCGGAGGGTATCGATTTGCCCCTCCACGTGCCGAGTTGCAGACCGATCGACTTGTCCCGGTTCAGCTTAGCCCCTGTAAACCTTTCGTACTCCTCCAGTAAGGTGCCGATCGCCCCGATTTCCGAGGCCGTCGACACCATTACTGCTACGTCATCGGCGTAGGCCGACACCGCTTTCCGCAATCCCGGTTCCAACGGGATGCCCTGCAACAACTCCAACTTCCGCAGTGCTCTAGAGTCACTACATACAGAAGGGAGGAGAGAGGGCACCCTTGTCGGATGGACCGCGCGATTTCGAACGGTTCCGAGAGGTAGCCGTTCACCTTGACCCTAGAGCAGATGCGGCTGCTGTGCATGGCATTGATCCAGCCCCTGAAAACAGGTCCGAAGCCTGCCGCCGCTAGCACCGCATCCAGGTAACGCCTTAGATTAATCCAAGTTGATCAGGGCCCCACCTAGCCGGGTTCGTTCCCAACCCTCTCTATGATGTATCGAATGAAGTGGAGGTTGTCGTGGATGGACCTGGACGGGATAGCACATGTCTGTGCATCTCCTACCAGGTTGCCCACGACAAGCGCCAATCTCTTTGCTAGCACCTTGGCCAAAATCTGTAACTCTGTATTTAGCGGAGTTATGGGCCTGAAATTATTTATATCGTCCCCCTTGTTTTCGTCCTTCCTCACTAGCGTGACTATGCCCTTGGTCACAGCACAGGGAATTCTCCCGTTCTGTTGCCAGTTGCAGTAGACCGCCTCGAGGAGATCGGGGAACAAGTCCGGCATAGCTAAATATAGTTCGTATGGAAGACCATCGAGACCCGAGGATCTGCGTTTGCCGCATTGGCTCAGCACGTCCTCTATCTCAGCGGCTGAAATCGGCTCCTCGCAGGACTTCGCCTCCCTGTCCGGGAGACGCGGCAGGCCGTCGAGGTATGGACCGAAGTCCACTTCCCCAACCGACTCCCCGCACCTTCCGAACAATCTGGCAAAGTGGTTTTGAAAAGCCTCGCACATCTGCTTAGGTTCAAGGATCACCCGTCCATCCTGGTCTCGCAAAGACCGGATAGTGGATCTACTCCCTCTTTTGGCTTCTGTCGCGCGGGCCCAGCTAACAGCTTTGGTCCCCTCGTTTCCCAGAGCACGTATTTTGCTTCGGACGATGCAGCCTTCGTGTTTGGCGTCGAAGAACTGGCCCAGGGCCGTTCTCGACGCTAACACTCTGGCCACGTCGCCGCTTCTAATTGTCTCTTCTACACTATCTACCAATTCCCTTTCCTGCCTATTTCTATTTGAGGCTAACTCCTTACTAAATTCTATAGAGACTACTCTAATCTCTCTTTTGAGAGATCCCCACCACCTGCTGTTGACGATGGCGCCCGTCAACCGCTCCTTTACTAAAGTGCTAATCCGGTCCCTGTAAGCCTTACTTGCCGGTAAGGACAAGTTGAGCTTCCAGTAACCGGGTCCCTGTCTATGCGTTCTGTCAAGGTTGACCATGCAGGTCACTAACTTGTGATCTGAATAGCCAACCATGCGCATTTTTTGACAACTTAAAAAGTCATTATCCTTATTTCTAACTAAGAACCTATCTAGGTACGACCTAGATGATCCGCTGCGGTTTGCCCAAGTCCAGGTTGGCGCAGTCGGAAAATCTAGTCGATATCTATCGGCCAGGTCAAATCGACCGATTAACCCTTTCTATCCCCTCTCTATCGGGACAGGCCCCTACGTAGTCCCAACGTGCATCTAGGATACGATTCCAGTCCCCCACTAATAGCAAGGAGCGGGACGTCCCTAGAAAAGTCTCCAGACGATGGAAGAAGTCCCGCCGCATTGACCCGATAGATAGATAGATAGATAGATAGATAGATAGATAGATAGATAGATAGATAGATAGATAGATAGATAGATAGATAGATAGATAGATAGATAGATAGATAGATAGATCAAGAGTATTTGTAAATATCAATAGGATTGGTTGCCATGAGAAATGAACAAATCTGATGTTTCGGACATAAGCCCTTCAACACAGTAAGGATACCTAAAAAGAGGGGAGGAAAGTTCTTCTTCTTCTTCGTCGTCACCTTCTTCTTCAATGCTACTGTTTCTGTCAATATTACAGGAAGTTTGAAGATGCAATCTGTAATTCTTCCTTCTCCGTTATTTCCGGTTCTAAATAGCGTTTCTTCCGCCTGGAATATCTCCAACAGCATCATAAAACTAAATCGCTTGTTCCATACATGCTCCACTTCCGATTTCTCTCGTGACCTAAACTTCCGTTCACACAAGCATTCTCTACTACACAGTCACATCTCTTACATAATTTCATTATCTCACAGTCTTCCCCTCTTTCTCTGTCCGTTTGACTCTCTCTCTCTCTCTCTCTCTCTCTCTCTCTCTCTCTCTCTCTCTCTCTCTCTCTCTCTCTCTCTCTCTCTCTCTCTCTCTCTCTCTCTCTCTCTCCCTCTCTTTCTTATGTGTTGTGCAGTCATTTAATATTTTTAATTTACTTTCAGAATTTAAATATATTTAGATATATATATGTGTCTATATATGTGTATGTCTATATATTTATGTGTCTATATATGTATGTCTATATATGTGTATGTCTATATATGTATGTATCTATATATGTATGTGTCTATATGTGCATTTGTCTATATATGTATATGTCTATATATGTATGTGTATATATATCTACCTGTCTATATAAGTGTGAGTCTATATATGTATATGTCTATATATGTATGTGTATATATATCTACCTGTCTATATAAGTGTGAGTCTTTATATGTATGTGCCTATATATGTATGTGTCTATATATGTACCTTTCTATATGTGTATGTGTCTATATGTACATATGTCTATATATGTATGTGTCTATATATGTACCTCTCTATATGTGTATGTGTCTATATGTGCATATGTCTATATATGTATGTGTCTATATATGTACCTCTCTATAATAGGTGTGTCTATATATGTATCTGTCTATATGTGTATGTGTCTATATGTGCATGTCTATATATGTATGTGTCTATATATGTATGTGTCTAAATATGTACCTCTCTATATATGTATGTGTCTATATATGTATCTGTCTATATGTGTATGTGTCTATATGTGCATGTCTATATATGCATGTGTCTATATATATGTGTGTGTCACTGCTAGCAATTGTGTCTGTGGCTGGTGTCCAACTAAATGTCAGATACTGTCAGATTCCTTTTTACTCATCTTAGTTATCAGTAGAAGCGGAAATAGATAATGTCTTCTATTAGACGCAGTTGATGTTGAGGGAGAAGAAACATCCTTACTTCCGGTAACTACTCAACGATTATTTATATAACAAACGTCACCGACTCCGCTCCCTTTAAGCCATAGAACAGTGATTCACACAGAATGGAATGGAAAAATATCTAGAATCAAGTTGTTCTTAAATGCCGCCATATTTTTTTTCTGGCTGGTCGGTCCTGTAATGTCCGTGGGTCGTTGGAATATATATTGTTGAAGTGATTGCTGCTGGGTCATTGAAGTATATAATTGGAGTAATTCTCGCGGGTTGGTGGTAGTTGGTATATATCTCTAGAGTAATTCTCGCGGATCGTTGGTAGTTGGTATATATCTCTAGAGTAATTCTCGCGGATCGTTGGTAGTTGGTATATATCTCTAGAGTAATTCTCGCGGGTTGTTGGTAGTTGGTATATATCTCTAGAGTAATTCTCGCGGATCGTTGGTAGTTGGTATATATCTCTAGAGTAATTCTCGCGGGTTGTTGGTAGTTGGTATATATCTCTAGAGTAATTCTCGCGGATCGTTGGTAGTTGGTATATATCTCTAGAGTAATTCTCGCGGGTTGTTGGTAGTTGGTATATATCTCTAGAGTAATTCTCGCGGGTTGTTGGTAGTTGGTATATATCTCTAGAGTAATTCTCGCGGGTTGTTGGTAGTTGGTATATATCTCTAGAGTAATTCTCGCGGATCGTTGGTAGTTGGTATATATCTCTAGAGTAATTTTCGCGGGTCGTTGATATATATCAAAGAAAGAAAGAAAGAAAGAAAGAAAGAAAGAAAGAAAGAAAGAAAGAAAGAAAGAAAGAAAGAAAGAAAGAAAGAAACTGGTTGCTTGAAAGATTCTTCTAGTGGAACTGAAGTGAAAGAAATGTGTTAGAAACACCTTCTATATTTTCTTTTCAAATTTTTAGCTCTGGTTATTCCATAATGACAACATATAGAATATATAATATTACATAACAGCAGCAGCAACAGCAGCAGCAACAGCAGCAACAACAACAGCAGTGACAACGACAGCAGCAGCAACAATAACAGCAGTAACAACAGCAGCAACAGCTGCAACAGCAGCAACAGCAGCAACAGCAACAACAACAACAGTGAAAACAACAACAGCAACAACAACAGCAGCAACAACAGTGACAACAACAACAGCAGCAACAACCACAATAACAATAACAATGGCAGTGACGCCAACGACAGCAACAACAACGACAATGAATTTGAGCGTGATATTAGTAAAGACGAAAACGATAGCGACCTGGTGGTGGTGGTGGTGAGAAGAAGATGATGATGATGATGATGAGGATGAAGATGATGATGACGGCGATGACGACGATGACAACGACGACGATAAATGGCGGCACAAAAGAAAGTATGTAAGTAAAGAAGAAAATAAAAATACAAGGCAAACGAGTATTTATCGAGATCTTGTTTCGAACGAAGTTAATAATAATCGATTCAGATTTTACTAATTCAATTTCAACCGGGAGATTTGGCTTTATTTGTTATATTCCGGAAAGAAAGCCTAGCTAACGGAGCTGCAGTGTAGGACAACGGACGGCCATTGAAATTGCAGACGACAATTTAAAGAAAGACGGTGTTTCAATGCACAGACGACTGAAAGAAGGCGGCAATTCAATGAACAGACGAAATGAATAACCCAATGAAGATGATGATGATAATAATATCAATAATAATAACAACAACGACGACGACGACGACAACGGTGATGATGTTGATGATGATGGTGATGAAATGATAGTAGCAACTAAATTTCTTTGTTTTTTCTTCAATGCTTTCTTCTTATTTTACTCAATGTTGTTGTTATAAACAGTTTTCTAAAACTGAAATGTATGAAATATTGTGATGTTGTGTGACATGGGGTAATGTAAAAATAGGGAATTGTGGAAATATGGCAGAGCTATTGAAGTACGGGTGTTTATTCTATAGAGGTTAATGTAGTGTCTAAAGGTGTGGGGATCAGTAGTTAGTGTGTTAGGCTCATGGAGTTACTAGTGATGTTTAGTTTAATCTGGGACCTGATCGAGCATACCCGTGATCAAAAACGTTCCATCGGGGGGGGGGGGGGTTACATGTCTATGGCTGCATTGTATTATCCTTTCTTTCTTAAAACGTTAGAGAGAATATTTGGAGCTGATTAGGCGATTATTTCTGGCCGGTCGAGAGACCGTGCAAAAGCTCTCTCTCTCTCTCTCTATATATATATATATATATATATATATATATATATATATATCACTATCGCTTGTTTACATTATTCAAAGTGTCCTTTCCTCTTAAAAACCGCTTGATGTGATTTGAGGGTAATTTCACTGCTATTTCTAGACTACATAGTTGGAGGCAGGGTTGCTGTTGAAGAAGAAGAAGAAGAAGAAGAAGAAGAAGAAGAAGAAGAAGAAGAAGAAGAAGAAGAAGAAGAAGAAGAAGAAGAAGAAGAAGAAGAAGAAGAAGAAGAAGAAGAAGAAGAAGAAGAAGAAGAAGAAGAAGAAGAATGATGATGTGTGCAGTAACAAAAGAGAAGGTTTAAATGAAGATGTTCTATCTTCTTTTAAAACGTCCTCCATCTTGGAACCTTTTGAAATGTTTGGCCAATCGTTTTACGTCTTTTGTGTAACCAGATGTACTGAATGTCGTCCAAACACTTCATATCGATCATCTCACTACATCGTTCTATGTGTGTATATATATATATGTGTGTGTGTGTGTGTGTGTGTGTGAAAAACCACAGACCCTCCATCTCAACTCTACTTTTGAAAAGCAGAAGAACTGCGAAACCGGTAAAGGAACCAAATAAATATATATATTTTTTTTTTAAAAGACTCCACTTGCATTTTCGATTTCATCTTTTTTCCTTATACTTTCACTCGTGTAGGACACCTTGGTTATTTTTCATTTTGTAAAAAAAACCTCACTTTCTAATATATATATATATATATATACATATATATACATATATATACTTATTTATTTACGCAAATATATCGATACATATATTCACATATATATATGTGTGTCTGTGTGTGTGTGTATGTGCGTATGTATGTATGTATATATACACACATTATATACATTTATCTATCCATATACGTACCCAGACATCAGACAGATATTTCCACCCCATCAATATCGTTTCATTGCAATCTTTTATTGGAGGTTTAACATTTCTATCATCATCATCAACATCACCGCATCATCATTATCACCATCATCACTATCATAATATTCTACATCACAGCCTCAGCCTCATCATCACCACAGCCACCACCACCACCATCACCACCATCACCACCACCTCCATCACCACCACCATCATCACCACCACCACCACCACCACTACCATCACCACCACCATCATCACCGTCGCCTCAACCACCACCCTCACTATCACCACCATCAAACTAACACCACCACCACCACCATCATCACCACCACCATCATCACCATCACCATCACCACCATCACCACCACCAGCACCATCACCACCACCACCACCACTACAACTACCACCACCATCATCACCACCACCATCGCCATCGCCATCACCACCATCATCACCATGACCAACATCACCATCATCACCACCATCACCATCAACACCACCATCACCACCACCATCACCATCACCACCACCACCACCACCACCATCATCACCGTCACCTCAACCACCACCCTCACTATCACCATCAAACTAACACCACCACCACCACCACCACTACCACCAGCACCATCACCACCACCACCACCAGCACCATCACCACCACCACCATCATCATCACTACTATTATTTCTTTACAAATACCTTCATTTATTTTCGTTTTTATTCCGTTATTTTTACCAATATTTATTTTTTATCGAACATTACTTTCTTTTATTTTATTTTATTTTATTTTATTTCATTTTATTTTATTTGTTTTATTTTATTTCGGTCTATGTTTTGTTTTATTTTTATATATTTTATTTATTGTGAACCAATTTAACGGTTTTGAATACAACAGAGTAACTATCACCACACACATACATACACATACACAACAGAGTAACTATCACCGCTACCACACACACACATCCCTCTCTTGCCATTCTCTTTTTTTCTTTATTTAATACCATTCTATAAGTTATACACTGATTTTATACATTTGTGTTTGTGTATATATATATATATATATACATATATACATATATATATATATACATATACATATATATACATACATAGATATATTTACGAAAGAATATATATATATATATATGAACATATATGCATGTGTTTGTTTATGTATATTTATTTTAAGTTGATTTCTTTTTTCATATTTAGACAGATATATATATGTGTACGTGTGTATGTGTATGTGTGCGTGTACTCACATACATATACATGCATACATACATTCAAATGCACACATACATACATATAAGTACAACTGTATACACGCACACATACACATGTGCGTATGTGTGTGTGTTATTGTATGCGTGTGCAAGTCTCGTTTACATGTGTACGTGTATGTGATGGTAGTTGCGTGCGAGTTTGTATTTGTTTGAAGGTTATGTGTGATATTGATTTAATAACACACGATATATTATATCACATCCGTTTATCTCTAATAAAGAAACCGCGTAAAATGATATCTGCTGATGGAAATAGCTAATAAAATTTCCGACTAAGGACCGGACAGTTGGCGTTTATCCGCTTCGCTTGCTGTTTTGATGTTTTTATTCAGATAAAACGGACGTGTTGCTTTTCAAAAATGGCCGTCATTCTGAAAAGAGTGCTAATTGCAAACGCTGTCCTCCGTCATTCATAAAGTTGGGATGTGGATGTTGAAGTTTGGATAGGAGTGGAGGAGGAGAGTTATGATAAAAAAAAAAAAAATGGAGATAGAGTTGATGAAGAAAGAGAAGGATAGAAGCAATGGCGGTATCGATAGGAACGATAGCAGAAGTTGCTGCGGCTGCCAATAGCAGTAAAGAAACCATTTCTAAAGTAACATCAAGTTTATTTATTCACAAATATCAGTTCAAACGTACTTACACACATTTATACATACACACACACGCACACATATACATCCATAGATAGGCACAAATGAATGTGTGTATTGCTGCACACGCGCACACACATACATACATATATACGCAAGCGTGCATACATACATATATACGCAAGCGTGCATACATACCTACTTACATATATATATATATTGGTACAAATAAACATTAACACACATACAGAAATACACACACACACACAAACAGATAAGTTCAATTCAAATAGTTAATAGAGAGGAGAGATTGAGAGAGAAAAAGAGAGAAGTGTGTGACAGAGAGAATGTGAGAGAGAGAGATAGAAAGAGAGAAGTGTGTGACAGAGAGAATGTGAGAGAGAAAGAGAGAAGTGTGTGACAGAGAGAATGTGAGAGAGAGAGAGAGAGAGAAAGAGAATAAGTCTGTATACAATATTTTTACCATTCAGTTAAGTCAACAGAAATGGTAAAGAACCAGATGGAAGGAATTGAAAATATCTCGTTTGATACTTCCACCATCTCAGATGAAATATTTCATGTCTTCCTTTAAAATCTATCCTTCAGAGATCGATATAATACGAGTACAATATACTGCCACCATTCGTGGTTCCGGTTATTCGCAGAATTTTTACATATATATATATATATGTACATATGTGGAGGCACGTGGCCTAGTGGTAAGCATGTAGGACTTATGATCATAATGTCGTCAGTTCAATTCCTGGGCTGGGTTGTGTGTTGTCTTGAGCAAAATACTTCATTTCACGTTGCTCCAGCATGCTCAGCTGAAAATGAGTACCTAGGGGTATAACCCTGCAATGGACTGGTGTCCTGTCCAGGGGGCAGTCTTGTACTCTCAGTCACTTCACACCATGAAACTGGGATAAGCACCCGCCTTACAAGCTTTCTGGCTTAAGACAGACTTTAGACTTAGATATGTACATGTGTGTACTGACTTTGTCCATGACTCATCCAGATCAGACCAAGGTGACTATTTTTTTTCCATTGGTCTTTCCATTACTGATACTACCTGTTGGTTACACCTAGCAGGAGGAAAGACTTGAACAATTAGCATGTCATTAAACTCTAACAACTCTGCCAATTTGCTGCCATATATATCGAAACATCCCCGACCCACAGCAGACAACTGAAGACAACTATATTTCCAAACACTCGTTTTTTAGTAACCACACAGCACCTTGATCCCTCTCTCTCTCTCTCTCTCGAGAGAGAGAGAGAGAGAGAGAGAGAGAGAGAGAGAGAGAGAGAGAGAGAGAGAGAGAGAGAGAGAGAGAGAGAGAGAAAGAGAGAGAGAGAGAGGGAGAGAGAGAGAGAGAGAAAGAGAGAGAGAGAGAGAGAGATGTGCAAGCATGACTCTATAAGAATGCAAGTTAAAAAAAAAAATAATCCAGTTGGGTTTGTTAATTAAAAACAGATTAACAAAGGTAAATCACTCCAACTCTTCATGGTCTTTAATAATAACAATAATAATGTCTTTATTGCCACAAGGAGGGGGGGTGAAATAAGAACAGTACAAAGATGAATTAGTAGAGCGTTTACATCAAGTAAAATGTACAATACAAATGATGGAAAGATACACCTTGAGCCAATCAAGAGATCCCAGTTCCTAGAGCATCCTGATTATGTAGAGCAAGTGGTGCCATCTCTCAATCCAGCAAGCCATACTAACTATTCTCACATGTGGTTCTTGTTAAGGTTTTGGTTTTTGTGTTGTTGTTGTGGTGGTGGTGGTGGTGGAGAGTTGCTAAGCAGATTCTTTGGTGTCCCACCCACCACAGCCATTGTCATGTCAAATTTCCAGGGTTTTTTTTTCTTAAGCTGAGTTAACCAGAGCTAATTTGTCCTTTGACTCAGAAACCACGACCTACCACCTGACTGACCTCCACTCTTTGATAAGGAGTTAAAGGAAAGCGAAGCATGTTCATGCATGTGCAAGTGTGAAGATGTGCTCATGATGCTGTTGTTTTAACCCTTTAGCATTTAAACCGGTCATATCTGGCCAGAATTCTCTCACCCCTTTCTGTTCAAATTGGCTGTAACCGGCCGCTCATACTGATGTTAAGGTATTGTTCTCAAAATAAATAATATCAAAATCTTATAGATTCGATATTATGTGAGGTAAAGCCTTTAACCTGAAAATATAACAGTACAGGGTGGCCCAAAAGTCGCAATACATAGGAAATTTTCTATATTTATTTATTTTTAATAAATTGTTTTCTTATAAAACATAATTATTTTTTTTATGTATCGCAACTTTTGGTCCATCCTATATATATAATGTAAATACTAAAGGGTTAAAAGAGAAGTTTATTCCTGTAAAGCTTTCTTTCTTGGTCAGTGTATCCATGTTCTGGCTAACTGGTGACAATTTTATGTTTGTACTTGGTGTTGGCAGCTGAGCAGGAATTCTCTTTTATTGTTTCTTTGCTGCAGGCAGAAGGCCCTTATGTAGCAGCTGCTATGCCCCACTGTGGCCTCCTCGTAATATCACCTCCACCTCAACATCGAGTTCAGGTCCAGTCGACAGAAGTATTTTTTCAGGAATTTCATCCACTTCATCTTGCGTAATCTGCAAATGAACTTCTACGCCAAAGCCCCAAATAGTTTGAGGTAACCTATACACATTCAATATTTCTGCATTATCATTTGGTAACACTGCTGCCACAACCCACACAACTTCTATGTATGGTGGCACTTGCATCACCCTCACCTTCACCATTCGGTGTGTCATGTTGATAGGAATGAAGGTGAAATCTTCACTTCTACAAACGGCAATGGACTGCCTCTTTGCAGCGTTGTTTCAGCTAGCTGCTGTTGCTGCTGCTAATTATGACAGTGGATGTTGTATTGTTACTGTTGTACTTGGTGTTAGTGGGGTCGGTCTTAATTATAATAGCTCTGCTTGTTAAATAGTAAGAGTACTAGAAATCTTTGCAATCAGCTACGCGCTTCTTTGTGACTATGGTGGTGGGAGTGGCTTTGGTGAAGTCGCACGATCAACAGTGTTGGTTGCTGCTGCTGACGGTTTTTTACCAAAGGTTTTGGAGTGTAAATAATGTGACTTCTATGCCAAAAAGAAAATAGCAAATTTATGCAGAATACTATTTTAAGTATATTTTTCCCTCTTCAGAAAGCGTTTGTTAATGTAAATTTCTCAATAAACGAGATGGTGTAGGACAGAACAAAGGAAATAAGAAACCAGTCACCGAAGAGGTCACAGAATGTGTGACGAAAGTACTTTGTTATTATATCACAAATAATAACAATTATATTGGTGTGGAATGAAACAAGAAAACTCAATCCAGAATTGTTATTGAAGCTGCATTGTTAAGATATTATTCAACACAGTTTCAGATATCACTGTTCACTTAACCTTTAGCATGCTGGAGGCGATAAAATGCACACAGAGTAATCTTCCCTTAATAGATAATGCAGTGTCAAGGGAAACAACTAGCGTGCTTAAGATTAAAGCAAGTGAAGTATGCAACAGCCAATTCCGTTTTACCACTGTTTATCTTACTATTTACACTCAGAGTTTTATTTTCCAGCTTGTTTCCTCAACATGTGGTAGATACGTTCCTTTAGCCAGCTTTGATTGTGGGGGATGTAGGTGTTGGTGCTTTTCTGAAATCTACAACAGAGAATAAACTAAAATAATACAATACAAAAAAAAAATTTGTTTTAAATGGATGAGAGACAATGATTTTACATCATCACCACCCCTCCAACTCATATTGAGTGTATTTATGTGTGTGTATCCTGTTCAACCAATGCCAGAATGGAAAAACAGATATAAAACGGTGATGGTGATTAACACATCATGTACATAAATAGAAGAAATTAATATATATATATATATATAATAAAAGGGAACAAAGAATCAGTATTGCATCATATACATATTTAATTACATATATATGTGTGTATGTATGTATATATATATCATCATCATCATCGTTTAACGTCCATATTCCACACTTGCATGGGTTTGGACGGGAGTTTTCCCACTTGAGGCAAGAGTGGTTGTCTTGCCCGCATAGGACTGTCTGGCGGGTTTTCTACAGCTGGATGCCCTTCCTAACACCAACCACATTTACAGTGTGGGACTGGGAAGTTTTTACCGTGTTACCTACATGGCCACATTACAGCGTGGACTGTGTGTTGTTTTTTTTTGTCGTGACACCTACACGACCTCATTTATTTCGGCCTGGATGGCGTGGTACCAACATAACTTTACATTGAAAGGGGCAGTGTGGATGGGGTGGGGGTGGTGGGACGGGGGGTGTATTTTGTTAGAGGTGCCTACTGACTGTAGTAGGTTTTACTTTGTATTTAGGTAAGGCGGGTCTTCTCTATTACTGAGTACCGCCATAGATCTCGGTCCAGTGACATTGTCTTGGAGAGGTGTAAGTGTGTGAGGTCGGAATTTATCAAGTCGTCCCAGGTTTTTCTGGGTCTGCCTACTCCGTGGCTACCGTCTATTTTTATTGCCCTGCACTTTTTTATACAGCTGTCGTCTTTCATGCGCATCACGTGACCATACCAACGTAGCCTTCTCTCGAGTAAACAACATCTGATCCCTCTTATTTCTAATTTTTCCCTTAGTTCGTTAATGCTTTGCCGTTCACGTATATTACTATTACATATATATATATATATATATATATATATATATATACAGTGTGTGTGTGTGTGTATATATATAATATTAGAATATGTGTTTGAAATAGCGTATCTTAATATTCAAACATTAACTGAAAAGTGCACTCAATAGAATTTTGAAATATATTTTTTAAGTAGATAGGTGGCAGTGACTACCATATTTCAGATGATGGGACCAAGCTGAAACTTTGAAGTCACAGCCAGTTTTCTACTTAGAATACACACACACACACAACCGATGGGAGCATGTGAAAAGTACGTAAAAAGGATGAAACAATTCATCATGAAAAATAGAAGAGTTGCTACCCTTAGCAACACTTAACAAAATTATCTCCCTTAGATTTATCGGAACGATTTGAAAACGACAAACTTAAGCAGACTCCGTAGAAATATCCAGAGTTATATATATATATATCCAAAACTAGAGGACACACAGAACATACGTTAGACGCTAGCCGAATCAACTGACTCCATATTGCTCATAGATATGTTTTGGGATGCCCTTCCTAACACCACCGACATTACAGCGTGTACTGAGAGCTTCTCTCGTTGCACCTCCACTACCACTTTACAAGGCAGACTGGGTGCTTTTTGTCTAGGCACCACTACTACCACTTTACAGGGTGGACTGTGTGCTTTTTGTTGTGGTATCTGCACTACCACTTTACAGAGTGCACTACACATACACGTGCGCGCGTGTGCGTGTGTATATATATATATATATATATATATATATATATATATATATATGACTCATCGGCCAGCTCATGATTTAAGAATATTGTTGTCTACCTTGGCAAATAGAATCAGAGGAGTTACTTCCCCTATAGGGAACAGTTTCAGCTTGCAAAGAGAATGTGGGGTGAGCCAGATCACCTATATAAAGCATAGTGTCCTATCAGATGGACCTGGGAGAGGGGAATACATCTTGATAACATGTATTTCCACACTTTACCAAATTAGTTTTAACGTGACATCAGTACTAGCGACGTCGTCATGTTTTTGACACAGCTGAAGAGTCCTCCTAATACCTTTGGCAAGTTTTCTAGGGCTGGATGCCTGTCCTATTAGTATATATGTTGGACTGACATCACAAGTCTGTTAGAAATATAGATTAGATCATTGTTTTGCGCTAACCAAGGAGCATTGACCTCTTTTATTATCATAGTTTTAAAATGAAATACATAGCCTGTGTTTCAATTAATTCTTCCTCACCAACTTCATCCTTAGAGGGTCCTGGGAGCAGAGTCATCAGAGATGCTTTCCAGGGGGGTCCTATCAGAAGCAACTATCTCTGATTGATCGAGCAGGATCCCAAAGTGAGACCAGCCAAGCTGATGGATGTTATCCAACCAATTTGTTTGTGGTCTACCTCTGGGTCTCCTGTTAGTTGACTTTGCCCATAAAATCTGTCCAGCAATTCTCTCCTTCGACATTCTAAAAATGAAAGGCAGGCTGTATGATGCCTGCATACGAACAGCAATGTTACATGGCAGTAAGACTTGGGAATTGTGTGCAGAAGATATACGCAGACTGCCCATGCAAGCGTGGAAGATGGACGTTAAACGATGATGATGATGATGGAGAGGAACGAAGCTTGCATGCTCCGTTGGATGTGTAATAGTAATATACGTGAACTAAGGGAGAAATTAGGAATAAGAGGGATCAGATGTTTACTCGAGAGAAGACTACGTTGGTATGGTCACGTGACGCGCATGAAAGACGACAGCTGTATAAAAAAGTGCAGGGCGATAAAAGTAGACGGTAGCCACGGAGTAGGCAGACCCAGAAAAACCTAGGACGACTTGATAAATTCCGACCTCACACACTTACACCTCTCCAAGACAATGTCACTGGACCGAGACCTTTGGCGGTACTCAGTAATACAGAAGACCCGCCTTGCCTAAGTACAAAGCGAAACCTACAGTCAGTAGGCACCTCTTAACAAAAATACATCCCTGTCCCACTACACCCACCCCATCCACACCACCCCTTTCAATGTAAAGTTATGTTGGTACCACACCATCCAGTCCGAAATAAATGAGGTCGTGTAAGTGTCACAACAAAAAAACACAGTCCACGCTGTAATGTGGCCATATAGGTAACACGGTTAAAACCTCCCAGTCCACACTGTAAACGTGGTTGGTGTTAGGAAGGGCATCCAGCTGTAGAAAACCCGCTAGACAGTCCTATGCGAGCAAGACAACCAATCTTGCCTCAAGTGGGAAAATTCCCGTCCAAACCCATGCAAGCGTGGAAGATAGACGTTAAACGATGATGATGATGATTCTGACCATGTGCTCATAGTATCAGAGCTGTGATCTCTCAATTCGAAGTCGCAACTCTATCTGGAGCAACTTACTGATCTCCGAGCTATGCACTCTATTGAGTAACGTTACTTCAAAGACCCTTCAGAGAAACCCCATTTCGGCCTCTTGTATTCGTAATTGTATTCTTTCAGTAACTGCTGAAGATTCATGACATGAATGCCGGAATGAAGATAGCCTATGAACATAATCAAGACTTTTGAAAAATTTAGTAAACTAACTTTTTCATTGGAAGATTATAATTGTTTCTACTTTAGGCACAAGGCCAGCAATTACCCAGTGCATTACTGGTACTTTATTTTATCGACCCCGTAAGGATGAAAGGCAAAGTCAACCTCGGCGGGATTTTACTTTCCAAAAATAGCATTTAAAAGTGGAGGAGGAGAAATGGGACGAGGGAAAACTCTACACATGGCTGGGTGGTATATGTCAGCTGTACCCCCGGTGGAGAGCAGCCAGTGATACCTGCTACATTGACCATTCCATCTTTCAGCAAATCAAACTCTACATAATGGAAAATTTTAATATAAATATAAGAAGTTATATATTATAGAACAAGGAGCAGATGTTTTTGTTGTATTATCAACACGACCTCACTACAGGGTGGACCGAGTGCTTTTTGTTGTGTCACAAACAGGACCATTTTACAGGGTGGACTGCGTGCTTTTTGTTGTGTCAAATGCACAAGTAGATTTAGTTAAGAGAAATAGATAGTCAAATATATAAATAGACGGATATATAGATACTTACACCAGGCAGCTGAGATCGTTTAAGCGATCAATGAAGTCAAATAATTGATTAATATCATAAGTCACTGTGGGACAGTCAGGATTTTTACGTTTCAAGTGTTCCTCATAAATTTTACAAACACCTTTCAAAAGATAAAAATACATTCAGTTTGGGGGGGGTTTTGACGGGGTTTGTTTTGTTTTTTAACCCTTCAGCATTTAAACCAACCATATCCGGCCAAAATTCCATCACCTCATTCTGTTCAAACTGGCCGCTCATATTTGTGTTAAAGTACTGTTCTCAAAATAAATATCATCAAAATCTCAGATTCGATATTATGAGATAATTATGTGACAAAGTGTTTACTGTGAAAATATAATATTAAATATAGAGTAATGTAAATGCTAAAGGGTTAATAAAATGAAATTGAAAATATTTATAAATAAAATTTCAAAATATTTTTATAATCAACTAACCTTCTAGACATTCAGCAAGACTATCGTAATCGGAATAGGTTCGAGTGTCAGGGTTTGACCGAACTTGTACAAGCAAGATGGTATGTGACTATGAAGGGGAAGAGAAAGAAAGAAAAACACTATGGTTTCAATTAAATTTAGATAAATATGTGGAAGAGACAATGGTCAAATCAGCACCAAAATTTGTCTTTGTGGACATACGACTGGAATTAAACTTGTGTTTCATTTTGTGTTATAATACGGTGGAACAATAGCATTGTTGGTTACAGGTTTTCAATGATTTTACAGTGGTGAGAGTGACAAGGGAATGACATTAACTCAGTGCAGAACAAAATATCACAGAAAAGCGCACACGTTAACATTTTCTCATCAATATTTACATCTTTCACCGATAAATATGGACAAAAGATACACACATATATGACAGGCGTCCACAGTTTCTTAAAATGATTAGCTGTAAGGAGGCATTGTTTATGCAAGAAATAAATATATGGTACCCCTAACTTCAAA
>OZ024754.1:46152237-46202237 GCA_964016885.1 Eledone cirrhosa
AGGATAAGGACCTCTTCCTTCGGGTTCACCTGCACCTAATGGAGTGATGATCGCAAGGAGGAACGATCTGACTCTAAAGTCCAAGTCGCGTTAGCCAATTAACCGGAAGTCCCTTCACTGCCGACCAGTTCAATAGTCGGTCTGCAGCAAAGTCTCTTCCGTCCACAGTTTACCTCTATAAGCTTGCATCATTGGTCTACAATAAATGTTTCTACTACCACCAACCATTTTATCTGACCTCTATCATTGCTGGAATCTGTTAGAATGTCGCAGACGGAGAGCCACGTGTTGTTGAAACTGATCGACTGTCTTTGTTGAGGTGTGTACAACTTAAAATTATTTATAACTTTTGGTCTTGTCTCTTTCAATGTTGAACGCTCTCCTGTTTGGGGAGATTTAATAATGTAGCTAACTTTCTTATTATTAAATGCGATCAGCAGCGCTAAACACACATTCGTTTCATTTGTTAAACGAACCATCATCAAATGATACCTCTAAGTGGTCACTTGATTTGCTAAAAATAGCAGCTAAATCTCCCCAAACCACACTGTCAAATATTTATAGTTTCAAGCCGATAATATCCGTATGATAATGAGACGTGACTTTAATCGAAATGCCTTTGAACATATATATATTTAAATGTGTCTGTTGCAAGAAATATGTATGTTTGCATTTCTGTTGCCTGTGTCCGTTTATGTATTTACGTGTAGATGTGTGTGTATGTGGGTTTGTACTTCTGTTATCTGTGTATGTATATTTACGTGTAGATGTGTGTATGTATGTAACTAAAGTGTACATTACGAATGGACGACTAAATGATTTTAACTTGTTTGGTTTGTTTTTTTTAACAATTGATGGTGGAAATATTTCAAATTGTCTTAACTCGGGCTGCAACTCAAGGTGTTTGACACTCTTACCGGCTATGTAGCCTCTTCCAGTTTTAATGTTATTCTTAACCTGCGCCAAAAGGAAATCTTCCAGCAGGTGTTGTAGCTGTCTAGCTGGAGTGCCGCCACTAGCTGTTGGGCTGGTGTGCCACTACTGGTTGTTGAGCTGGAGTGCCGCCACTAGCTGTTGAGCTGGTGTGCCGCCACTGGCTATTGGGCTGGTGTGCCGCCACTAGCTATTGGGCTGGTGTGCCGCCACTAGCTATTGGGCTGGTGTGCCGCCACTAGCTATTGGGCTGGTATGCCGCCACTAGCTATTGGGCTGGTGTGCCGCCACTGGCTGTTGACGGCTCTATAATACTTTATTTACAATTAAGTGCCCAACTTGATCCTTGACTCTGTCTTTCAGTCCAGTACTGCACACTTTAACAATTTATTCATTTATTTATTTTGCAATAAATTTTACAATTTAAATTCAAACCAATTTAAGTTCGTTAAAATTGTTTTTCTCGGTTGTCTCCCTTTATGGAACCCATCTAAACTATAATAAAGGGAGGAGCGTCTATTTAATTACCTTCTCACTTTCTTACTCCTTATTCAGGATGGAGAGAGAGGTGCTGTACCCCAGCAAGTTTTATGAAAGGTGGGTGAAAGTGGCGAGAATGGCCCGAGTGAATGGGCCTTCTCTCTATATCAGCCTGTAGGTTGATGAAAAGGAGGAGGAGAGGAAAGAGTACAAACTCTTCATACTCCTGGAGATGAGGGTTGCACATTTTTTCGGGGGTATGTGTTACCCATATAAACTGTCTCCCCCTATTGGGGAAAATCGACTAATTTTTTTAATTGCATTTGTGATAACATTTTACACGTTTTTATTTTATGTAAACTTCCCCCTTCTTTTGTGCCCCTGTGGCTAATAAAGAAACATCTATTTCTCCCTCTTTTTATCTTTCTAAACATTTACCTACCACTTCTATGCTCTCTCCAAATATAATTTCCTGCATCTACCTCCTACATCCCGTTTAAAATGCCTGCCTCTCTTCAACCCTCCATCCCGCAGGATGACAATCAGTGCCATTTGTGTCTCGCACACATTAGGTGGAAGAAAGGAAGGAACTGCACCAACTGTAACAGTCTCTTCTATCTTCTTTGTGTCAAATTTACTTGGCGCCCATCAGAATGCCTACATCAGTGGCATTGCCCGCGATACTTAACCCTTCGACATCACAGGTGCTCAATGGGGACTCGAATCTGTTTGGTGGTGATCTCCTGCCTCAGGCAATCACAGAGAACCCACACAACTGAATCAAACTTCAGGTTTATGGCTGTCGCACTCGGGGTCCCTGACGGCAGAGGAGGAATTGGGGCCCCTTCCTGACTTTGTGGATCAAGGGCAATACTGCTTCCAAACTAATTGAGGGTGATGTTTTGGTTGCGGTGTGTGTGCTGGCCTCAAGCATCATGATATCCTAACCCACACAGATGTTCTAGCGGCGCTCCATCACCAACACCCGTAAATCCCCAGCCGATATCAAGGATTGTATTCTCAACCACTTTAAGAAGTCTTGGAGTTCCAATTATATTATTATTGTAAAATGACCTAATTCTACAGACTGGAAAAAATAGTTTACCAATAATTCCTGGTAGTTTAGAATTTAATTCTGTTTAGCTATGGATTCAATGACCCTCTCCTTTACCACAGGATGTGGGAAGGAACAAAAGAGTCACTGACTGTGCTGTCCCAAATGAGACATCTCTTACCCAAGTACAAAGAGTAAGACCAACTGATGTATTCCCAACAATCCAGCTGGCCTCAGAATTGAGGAGTTATTGACGTGAGTCAAGGCCCACTTGATAATTAGGTTTAGTTCACTAGCATACATCTTTTAGTCTTGAAAAAAGGATGGTTACACTGGATGAATTCAATTGTTCTGGTAAAGGTTTATACCTACAGTTTATCAGTAAAGAAGATGAATAGTAAAAACAGAGTGTCCATTATACTTTATATTATTTCTTTAATATTTCAGAATATATCATGACGAGTAAATCAGTAAAGTATGGTATAACAAGCTGCATCAGACACTGGAATAGTTCCTTTATTTTCCCCAGAAGAAGAGATATTAATCTTGAAATATCAGGACATATGAATAAACTAAGGTAAAAAAAAACACTCCTTGTTTCTTATAATTATTTATTCGTCCAATTCACATTGTCGTGGCTTTCAAACTTCGAATTCTTTAATTTTCTTTTTATTTTCTTTTTTTTTTTTTTATCAGATCCTCAGATGCATTTTTTAAAGACTAAAGGAAGATGTTATACAGAAAAAGGATAACGCTGTATATATAAATCTGGAATTATTATTGTGAACTGAGATTAATGGCAAAATTTCCTTACTTCACTGTCTGGAATGTGTATAAAATGATTTAGTTTTCTCATTAAATTTAGTTTACAAAAGATTTTACAGCATCTTCCAATACCATGCAGGCATGGAATATAGATAAATTATGGTGGTGATGATGATGAGGATCACAGTTCATGGAAATGTTGCTTCGTTTGGAATAAAGTATAAATACTGAAAGACACAAAACATGTTTATATTGGAGTGGAGAAGAAACATTATGGAAAATGAATTATGTGAGAACAAAACTAAATTTGAAAAGAAGTCTAAAATAGGAGATTTTGCTAATAATATAAAGACAAATAAAAGACAAACATATCACTATGATATTTGACAAAAGCATTCTTGCAAAAAAGTAACCTCACTACACATAAATTACTCATAGAGATGAGACACCATATCACAGTAATATTTATGGGAATCATATTTGCAAAGTAGTGACTTAACTATTCATGAACATATTCATACAGGAGGGAAGCCATATTGTTGTAATATTAGTGATAAATCATTCTCTGATTCAACTAAATCAACCACTCATAAACATATTCATACAGTAGAGAAACCATATCGCTGTGATATCTGAGGTAAATCATTCTCTACACATAGTCAAACAACTATGCACAAATATATTCATACGGGTGAGAAGCCATATTGTGATCATCATCATCATCATTTTACGTCCGCTGTTCCCTGCTTGCAAGGGTGGGACGGGTCTTATTCAGCACAGCATCTCTCTGTAGTAAATCATTCTCTGTACATAGTACATTAACTTCTCACAAACGTACTCATACTGGAGAGAAACCATATCACTGTGATATCTGTGGTAATTCATTCTCTACATATGGTACATTAACTTCTCACAAACATATTCATACTGGAGAGAAGCCATATCACTGTGATATCTATGGTAAATCATTTTCTGTAAATAAATTAACTGTTCACAGACGAATTCATATGGGAGAGAAACCATATCACTGGATATATGTGGTAAAGCATTCTTTGGAAATGGGTCTTTAGTTAAACATTAGCATATTCACAGTGGGGAGAAGTCATATCACTAGTAAATCATTCTCTGAAATACTACTCACATATGTATTTATAAAGGAGAAAAATTATATGACTATAATATCTGGGATAAATAATTCCCAGAACATAATTCATTAATTACACACAAACCTCTTCAAACAGGAGAGAAATTTTATCATTGATAAATTATTTCCTTGTGGTAATGAATTGACTACCAACTAACCTGAAATTATATTACTGTGATATCTGGTACAGCATTCTGTGAAAGTTATGATATAACTAGACACAAACACATTCACACAAGGAAAAAGCCATATCAATGTGATATTGATAATAATTCTCTACAAGTACTGAGGAAAGAAGCCATATCACTGATATCTAGAGTAAATCATTTCCTAAAAAATTTTAACCTTTTAGCATTTAAAATCCAGTACCTGAAACCCAAATAAAATTACACATTCTAGAGCAACATAATTTGACCTACTTTTTAGTTTTTTCCATGATTCATGTATATTATATCGTTCATATCAGATATATTAATTTTAACAAGTCTAAGGTCCACTGAGAACACCTTAATGGCACCTTTTTGAGCCACTGTCAACCACATTGTTTAGCTGTAAGTCCTCCTTCATTGAACAGATCTATGATTAAAGGCATTCCAGGATCATCCCCTATTTTTCTTAGGTACAATGCACCTTGGACTGGGGTTGCCAAAGTTTGGAAATTGAAAAATACAATGGATAATGTGGGGCTGCAAAGAACTCCAGTGTTTGGATAGATGCTAAGAATGGTTTTCGGAATTCTTTAACCCTTTAGCATTTAAACCATCCAAATCCGGCCAGAATTCTCTCACCTCTTTCTGTTCAAACCGGCTGTAACTGGCTTTCATACTGATTTTAAGGTATTGTTCTCAAAATAAATAATATCAAAATCTCATAGATTTGATATGTGAGGTAAAGCCTTTACCATGAAAATATAATAGCAAATATAGAGCAATGTAAATACTAAAGAGTTAAATTTGGCTCTACCTAGATTTTGTTTGAGTTTTTAAAATTCATTTCAGAAGATGTTTAAAAAGGGACAATGTGGCAGAAGGAGGAGAGCTCATCATTATCGTTAGATATCTATTTTCCACACTTGTCTGGACCAGGCAGGCTGTCAAGTTCTGAGACTGTTATATATATATATTAGAAAATAGAATAGCTTTCACCGTATTTTTTGACTAAAGAAATTTTAGTCTGATAATGGGGTTTAGAACCCTCAGATAAAGGGAAAAAGATGAGTATTGACGTACATGTACGTCAATACTCATCTTTTTCCCTTTATCTGAGGGTTCTAAACCCCATTATCAGACTAAAATTTCTTTAGTCAAAAAATACGGTGAAAGCTATTCTATTTTCTAATTTCAAACCTGCTCACTGTTTCAAAACATATTTACGTATATATATATATATATATATATATATAATATTTGGTTAACTTATAAAGCATTGGGAAATTTGAAAATATATCAGTTCAGTACAGTACAGTACAGATAACTACAAATAAAAATTGAATAAACCAAGTAAAGCTCTCCTGGAAATTGAAAACGTGAACCGAGATGCCTAGCAGTCATCTTTGTCTATTAGCAACAAGAAGGGCAGTTCATTTTATAAACCATTCCTAAAAAGATAGGGAGGACTGTCCAGTAGTGTCAGAGACAGGACAACCTCTCTAATGTTGGTGATTTACACTATAAACCCACTCAGTACACTGTAAAGTAGTTGGTGATAGGAAGCTTGCCAAACAAAGGGTCAAAAGCACCCTTCAATTGTGTCAAAGACATAACAACCTTCCTATTGTTGGTGATTTAGACGATAAACACGCTCAGTACACCCTGTAAACTGGTTGGTAATATGAAGGGCATTCAACCAAACATAGCGTTGGAAAAGCTCTTCAACATTGCCAAGGACATGACAACTTCTCTAATGTTAGAGCCATTATAAAAGACTCATGGTAGACTGCAGAACCCCACTGTAATGGAGGTCAGAGGCTCAGCTAAGAACTGGCTAGTCTGTGATAACATGTCCAACCCTTGCTAGCGGGGAAAACAGACAAACCAATAATGATGTTTACTTCAAAATTTATCCTAAACTACCAGCTTTTGAAAATAGTGCTAGTGAAATGAAGTTTTTGGTATATATAGCTGTAATTAAATTTAGGGAAGAGGAGGAAAATGAATAACAAATATGTGTGTGTTTATGTATGCAAGTATATATGTGTGTGTCCATCTAACATTCTATCTACTTCAGCTCTATCTAGTGTCTTTCAACCATATCAGTGATATTTCTTTACAGAAATCTAATCCATTGTCTCCACAGAAGCCAGCTGAAACTTATAAATCTTATTCTTCATTTATTCATTTGTAAATAAAATCATTTAGCTCTTGTCGCAAACATTGTCTCTTGTGTTGAACACTCTGTAATGGTCACAAAATGTCTAATCCATAATGAATCTCAAATTATAGCTTGAATGATTAATATCTGGTGATTCTTTTAGAGAAGCTATTGATTAATCCCAGATTAGCAAGGCTGAGTAGACCTAGGATCAGAAGTATTTCAGCTGTGACAATTCCACTATTATTATTTCTTCTTTTTTTTTTCCTCATATTTCCAAACACGCTGTGTTTTTGGAGGGCAGTATTGGACAATGTTTTTGTGGTCTAGAGTTACGAGGGTTGACTGAAAAGTTCATAGGCCTGACCAAGATACTCTCATGGAATAACTAAATGAGGTTTATTTTTCAACATAGTCTCTGGAAAGAAATAATGTAGTTATTAATAAGAAGAGTTGAAATTAATGCATGCAAGATTTCACAGCACTATCATCACTTCTTCATAGTCAGCCTATCCTTGTAAGGCACATTATGTTCTGAGTTCAAATCCCACCGAGGTTAGCTTTGCCTTTCATCTCTACAGGGTCAATAAAATAAAGTACAAGTAATACATTGGGGTCAATTTAATCAACTTTCCAATCCAATTATTAACCTTGTGCCTAAATCAGAAACCATTATTTAGAAGTACAGCAGAACCTCACTGTACAAGCCGAGGCTCATGCGAATTTTTGTCTTGTAGTACGAGTTTCATACAATTAATAAAACCAGTTTACATATTTCTTTTGCATCCTCTTTTATTAGGTTTTTATAATTGTCATTTTCCTTGTAACTGCACCTTTTCTGTTTTAAAACCCATAAAACATTATTTTGGGGTGGATTTGGACTCAGAATGTAAAGGGCTGTAACTTAATGCCATAAAGCATGTCCAATGCTGATTGGGTTGATGTCAAGAAGGGTATCTGACTAGTAAAACTGCCTCAGAAAAGTCTCCTCCAACCCATGCTTGTATGGAAAAGCAGACATAACATCGATGATCCTGAAGTGTGTGGCTTATTGCACAACAAAAAGTTGTTACAATTTATTAAATATTACAAAAATATAATTTTGATTTGGTGACCTCTTCAGAATTATGCAGTGACCCTATTTAGGTGACTACCAACAGGTTGTAAAGTGATGCTATATAACTACCAACTATTTAATTTCATTTGCATTCTTGTAATTCCTCCATAAGATGGCGAATTAAGAGAGAGAATGAGACATGGAATGAAAAATTTAATCATAGATAGATATATCAAAAGGCAGGAACACCTTTCATCATATATCTGTTTAATGAGTCCAGGCCTCGCACTAAACTGTTTACTATTATACTACTTACAGCAACAAACTATGAATTAACTGCTAAGATTTTCAAGCAAACGATATAATTATAATCAACCGTGAGTGCAATAAACTGATGGTGTTACTCTTTAATCGGTCTCCTTCTATACCACTTCATACCTGTTCAATACTTCTTCATACCAAATAGCATATTTTATATACCAATGTTACTTGTAAATTGAAACTTCTGTATATCATTGAATATATTGGCATAAACTTTCAAATTATATCATACACAGCCTAAATGGGGGACCCTCAGAAGAGTCTTTGGAGTAACATTACTCGATAAAGTGTTTAGTTCAGAGATCAGGAAATTGCTCTAGGTAGAGCCACTACTTTTCCAAATTGAGAGATTGCAACTCTGATACTATGGACATGTGGTCAGAATGTCTAAGGAAAGAATTGCTGGAGATTTTATGGACAAAACCAACTGGAAGGAGATCCGGAGGCAAACCATGATCCAGATAGCTGGAGAACATTTATAAGCTTAATTAGTCTTGCTTGGGGATCCAGCTGAGTCAATTAGAGAAGGCTGCTTCTGATAGGCCCCTCAGTAAGGTGTGTTTGAAGATTCTGCCCCCTTGACCTTCCTAGGAAGAAGTAACCTATGCTTTAGTGTGCTGTCGACCACATTATCCATAAATTTACTTTGTGAAATGACCTGACCTCTCGACCATGACCATAGCTGTGTAGTGACCTGACCTCTCTACCATGACCCAAGCTGTGTAGTGACCCAACCTCTCTACCATGACCCCAGCTGTGTACTGGCCTAACCTCTCTACCGAGACCCCAGCTCTGTAGTGACCTGATCTCTCTACCATGATCCCAGCTGTGTACCGGTCAGACCTCTCTACTATGACCCCAGCTGTGGACTGACCTGATCTCTCTATCATGACCCAAGCTGTGTAGTGACCCAACCTCTCTACCATGACCCCAGCTGTGTACTGGCCTAACCTCTCTACCGAGACTCCAGCTCTGTAGTGACCTGATCTCTCTACCATGATCCCAGCTGTGTACCGGTCAGACCTCTCTACTATGACCCCAGCTGTGTACTGACCTGACCTCTCTATCATGACCCCAGCTGTGTACTGACCTAACCTCTCTATCATGACCCCAACTGTGTAGTGACCTAACCTCTCTACCATGACCCCAGCTATGTAGTGACTTGACCTTTCTCCCATGACCCCAGCTGTGAAACAATTGATCCAAGACCGACAACAGCTACAGCAGACATCACCAGTATTATGTAGACAAAGGTTCTATTGTGTTATAAGAATGTGATAAAAACATGGACTCTGCCCTGTCAGGCAGCTTCTTGCTTCTTTACATACGAACGGGAGAGCCCCTACACTGCTCCACCTTATTAGAAATAGCAACTAAATCTTTCCCGAACCACATTTTGAAATAAAAAGTGGGGAAGGTCACGTTGGATAATCTAGTGAATCCTACGCCACCAAAAAATGGAATGCTTTTGTTTACAGGTCTTCTACAAGCACCCAACACACACAATTGTAATTTTCAGCATCAACAAGAAAACCTAGAGTATTTATATGATCTCTAGATATGCTAGAAATAGCAGCCAAATTTCCCTCAAATCCTGTCCTACATAAACACGGAGGAATACATTGAATAATGTAGTCCTACATACACTTATTAAATAAAAAATGGGAAGATTACAACTGGAATGACTTCGGGTTCTGTTTATTCACGGTTAAACATCAATCAACAGTAAATTTAGTCAGCCAAATTAGTCAACAGGTTAAAATGTTCGCCATCAGGAAAACAAAGCAGACATAATCTGCCTGCTTGAGCTGGCAGTAACTCTTCGGTAATAGTCGGCAAATTACGTAGTGATGAGTGCCCGTTGTCGGTGTAGTTAGGTTTATCTCCCTTAGATTAAATTCTCGTTATGGCTGGCTGGTGTAAAACATCTATACGTACCAGCCGCCCCTTGTCTATTGGAAAGGCAACACCATAAACAAACAAGCACCCTGAACGGCGGCCTTAAATGCAGGCGAAAAACATCACTAGCCAAACAAACATTAACAACCCTAGATATTTTATTGTTGTTGTTAATATATCCAAGAGAAATGTTCTATGATTACGCTAATAGTAACAATAATAACAAGATACTGCAGAATTGGAAGTATTTAAGTTAAACACAACAAAATAGACAATACATACACTTATATATTTATATACAAAAACGGTATAGCTAAGCATTACTATTGAAGCATTTAATGTTTTAGATTATAATTTCTGGTGTTAACCATTAGATTAATATCCACGCGCAAATACACATATCTAATGATAGCAGTGATGATGAAGTTAAGTTATTAAGGTGCTTCCTGGAAACAGCATTCGAATCTATCCTCTTCGTCTTAAATACCACATATACACGATTTTCTGCTTAGTCGTAAGTCGATTTGTTTATATAATTATTGTTGTCTTTTTCTATATTTCATCCACTTGCCACACATACATATATATATATACATACATTACATATATACATATCTATTTGTATATATACACACACATCTCTCTCTATATATTTATATATATAAAAATTCAAGTCAATTCATACACATGTTGCTAGATTTATATCGTACACACTTTCAAACACACGCACTCATAAACATCATACTAGTAATGATACATGTAAACACATACAAATATATATTGTCGTTTCTCTCATATATGTATATATAAATGCATCTGTAGAAGTTGGTACACGCATATCTATATTTTTGTATTCTCAGGAACAGCGTATATAACCAAACTACTCCCCCCCTCTCTCTCTCTTTCTACATTCACACGTATATATATATATATATATATATATACACACACACCCAGTTCTTGACTGGTGTGGTCGTGCCAATCTATATATATGTTTAGGACACCATATATAACTGGCTACTGGTATTTGGCTAACTTCTGAAGAAGAAGAAAGCAGAGCAGCTGGACATCACCTCCGACAATGGATGATACATGGACTTTACTAATTCTTTCCTTGGCCATGCTGCTTGGATGTTATATTTCGGGTGTCATACCCTTGGCATTCCATTTTACAGAGGTAAGTGAAAACCTTCGGACACCCTTTTTCCTCTTTTGTATTGGTATCTTCATTTTTTTTTTTACGCAATATCGTCACCCCAAATCGTTTACTTTGCTTATATGAACTTTTTTTCTTATTTTTATTTCCGTCTCTCTTTTATTTTGTCTATTTGTATAAGGATAGAGATCCCATAACTCCTTTTGAAGTCGTAGAGGCATCGTCAAACGGCGTGTATAGGATACTTTTAAACCTGGTGGAGCCCAACCCTCTCCAGGTCTGAACACAGCCGATTTTTTCTATAGAGGATGAATCAACCCAGTACTGGACTGGTACTTTTTTATCGACACCGAAAGGATGAAAGGCAAATCCTCGGCGGGATTTGAACTCAGAGCGCGTAATGAGGTGGGACGAATACCGTAAAACATTCTATCCGAGGTCTTAACGACTCCGCCAATTCGTCTTGTATACCTGTATCTTCTTACCCGTGTCTCTGTTGTGTGGTTGGCTATCTCCACACATCCATATAAATCTGTGTATTTTCTGTGTCAGGCAATCTGTACTGACCTGTAAAATAATAATAATAAATAAATAAAGCGACAACTGAGGTATGATGATGTACCATAAAGAGAAATATCTAATTTATTCAAGAGGATCTTTCATGACTTGCCAGAGCACAGCATCACTTTAACGATCTTTATTCGTGTCGGTCCTTTTACCTGCGTATCCAACTTTTCAAACTCCACATTTACACCCGTCTTAACTATTCATATTACCACGAACCAACTAAAGGGCCCCTCCCTGGACGAATTACCTGCTAGATAGCAAAGTTAAATCTCCCTCAATTCATAAACTATCGTTGTTGTTTTTTAAGGGGGAGGAGAGTTACGTTGCATATGTATATATTGGACCTCCGCCGTTTCCGACGACGAGTGTTCCAGTTGATTCAATCGTGAAATTAACGTGTAACTGGCTGAACATTATACAGACACGTGCACACTTAACGTAGTTCTCGGGGAGATTCAGCGTGACACAACGTGGGACAAGGCATTACAGGTACAACTCGTTTTATTTTTCAGCTGAGTGAAATGGAGCAACGTGAAATAAAGCGTCTTGCTCAAGGGCACAATGTACCGCCCGGTCCGGGAAACGAACTCCCTGAACAATAATATGTGCATGTAACCCTAAATATACTATGTCTTAAAAATAAATGGGATGGTCACGATTAGAACGCCTTTAACCATAAATCTCGAGCAGAACTGACTGTTGCCTATCTACAATTTGTGCCAACTTTCTGATATGAAATGATTATCGCAAGTTCTTAACCAGACCCTTCTAATTTTCATCCTACATAAATATTTTTGCTGGATACACGTGTTTGTGTGTATATATCATCATCTAACGTCTATTTTCCCTGCTAGCAATATATGATGATATCCATTACTTACGGCCATGTTCAATACCACCACTCGCTTCATCCTGCAAGGTCCTCTTAGATGACATCTATCCCTCTCTCTACCCTATAGTACTCATTCATTCTCTGTATTGGTATCTTGTCACATTGCTCCTGCTGCTCTCTAACTAATTCTCCGACTCACCACACTCACATTATCTTCTCTACCACCCTATCACTGCCCCCCCCCCTCCACCTCGATTTCACATCCAAATCATACTCTCCCCTCCTATGTTTAATATACAGGACACTTTAGTTTTACTGAGAACATAACAACCTCTTTAATGTTGGTGCCATGATTGCACCCAGTACACTCTGATGTTCAAATGGAGGCAACAGATAAATTACATCAAAAATCTCGAAGCGAGCATTATATAAAACAATAACATGCACTGGGGTTGACGTCATCCATGGCCAGTACACTTATGCCTGAAAATAAGATAAGAGTGTCATAGTTGGAACACCCTTGATCAGGCTTAACCTAATAACAAACAATAACATGCACTTGGATCAATGCCCTCAACTATAGTGGTGGAGGTAGTGTCCCAGCATGGCCACAGTCCAATGTCTGAAATCAGTAAAAAGAGAAAAACAGAAACAAGATATAAACATTTACTACATATGTCTTTTCTGTCAATGTTATAAACATTACAAGTTATATGTTGCTTGATCCACTCAAACCTAGAAGGATTTCTGTCTAATTTCACAACTTGCAATTGTGAACTATTGTTGTATAGCCCTAGGTCAGCTGTTGACCCAGCAAATCTATCAGCAAAAACATTCCAGCCATGACCATCTTGACTTTTTCTTTTCAGACAGTATGTCTAGGACTACTATTGTATTTTTGCAGTAAAGGCTTTATTTCACATAATATCGAATTTATGAGATTTTGACAATGTTATTATTTATTTTGAGAACAATACCTTAACATTGGTTTGCCTGTTTGAAGAGAAAGAGGTGAGAGAATTCTGACCGGATATGGCCAGTTTAAATGGTTAAGAGAGTAAGATGTAATCTAAGGGAGATTTGGCTGTTATTTCTAGCAGGTAATGACACTCATGTCAACCCTGGTTAAGTTGACCTATGATCAAAGGAATTCCAACCATGACCATCCCATATCTTTGTATCGAACTTGGTCAGTGTGTTCTTTTATCACAGAAATTAATATATAGATTTATATATAAACCCAGACACCTGTCTACCTGGTGTAACAAAGCAGGCAGTGTAAATATACATTATTTATAAACACATACACCTGTGAACCAGGTGTGATGATGACAAATAGTGTTGCTGGTAAATCACCAAAGGTTTTTATCAATTTCTCCAGAACCAAGCCATCTCTAATTCATGGCTGTGACAGCAAATCAGTCTGGCAATTGTTTGTGAACGATTACTTTATCATTTCATTGGTGTATAGCAAAGTTTCTCAAATTGGGTGCTACCACCCCATGGGGGGCATTGACAAGGTCCGGGGCACGATAAAAATGTATTACTTATAAAATAGTATTGTATATATATGATATAATTAAGATTTTATTTATTATAGATTATTTACAATTTGTGAATAGGCAGGTTTCTCTGGAAATAGAGATGTTCTGACATAAAATCATGATGGGAGATTTTTAATTAACTATAAACTGTTTAAAATAAAGTTTTATTTCACATAGTTGGTATTAAAATGTTTAAGTAAACCTATGACCTACTTTAAGCCAAATATAATTATTACAGTTTTCCTCCTACTGTAGCAAGTATTACAATGAAGAAAATGTATTTAAAAGCAAATAAAATAACTTTTGTAACTATTTTATTTCACTTAGATTGCTTATAGCCTAGAGACACATACAAATATTATAAAACTCATTTCTGTTTTCATTCAACTTGATACTAACACACCTGAAACTGCTCCTCATTTTATGATACAAAACTGTTTATTCAAATGTATTTATATTTATATAAAGACAACAAATTGGCTGAGTCATTAGAACATCCGATAAAATACTTTGATGTATTTGTTCCAGCTCTCTGCTCTCTGAGTTTAAATCCTGCCATAGTTAACTTTACCTTTCATCCTTTTGAGGTTGATTTTTTTTTTTTCTCGATATCTCTTTTTCACTCTCCATCCTTCTCAGGAAGAAATCAGCTGTGTTCAGACCTAGAAAGGAGATGGGCTCTGTCAGGTTTAAAAATACCCAATAAAAACTGTATGACAATATGGCACCTCTATGACTCCATCAGGAGTTATGGGTTCATACATCTTCTTTGCCCATTTATTCCTGAGGGGGTTGTGGGGGCAGAGTCCTCAAACACTACCTCCAGCGGATCCTGTCAGAAGCAACCATCTCATACATTCATATTTATATATAAACCTTCCATCCTAATTTTATTTAAGAATCTTTAAGTTATGTTCCAAACACCAGTTTAATAACGAGCAAGTTAGTTGTATTACTAAATCTCTCCAAATTCTTGCTTATTCACAAAATTAATTCAAAATCACAGGCAGTGTCTTTCATCAGAAATATGGCAGTGAAAGGGCTAAAGCAATTCTTTTAATGTAATGTTTCTACCAAACACCTGTCTTTTGTTAATAGTTTCTGATTTAGGCACATGGCAAACAATTTTGGAGGAAGAGAAAGTCAATTAAATCAACCCCACCCAGTACATTACTGGTGCTTTATTTTATCAACCTCATAAGGATGAAAGGCAAAGCTAACCTCAGCGGGATTTGAACTCAGGACACAAAGGGACGTAACTACATCCCACAAAGCATGTCCGACACTCTACCAATTCTGCCAATCCATTGCCCTTTATATCTGTCTTTTAATAATTGTTTCTACTTTTGGCACAAGGCCAGCAATTACCCCAGTGCATTACTGGTGCTTTATTTTATCGATCCCCGTAAGGATGAAAGACAAAGTTAACTTTGGTGGGATTTGAACTCAGACCGTAAAGGGCCGTAACTCTATGCTGCAAAGCATGGCATCTGACTCTCTACCGATACTGCTATTATTACCTTATGGGGCATCTGACAAAAAAATGATTTCTGCTCATTAAACTATTAATATCTAAAAGTCAAGTACTTTTTCTTCCCCCCTCCCTATCTCCTTTAACCAACAAGATGGTGTCTTGTAAAAATAAAACACCTGAAAGAAGGCAATAAGAAATGATCTGTAAAGTCTCCTAGAAGCACTCATTGTTTGCCCTGGAAGTCACCATTAGTCAGGAGACATTTGTCATCATTATCATCGTTGTTTTTATGTCTGTTTTTCCATGTTTGCATGGGTTGGATGGGTCCTTCTCTACACATCGCAATTCTTTGTTATTGTCTCTGAGTCTCAGCAATTTGAAGTCAGCTCTCACAACCTCTGACCAGGTCTTTCTTGGTCTACTTTTACTGTGCCTTCCTTCCACTAGCATTTCCTGGCACTTTTTCACCCATCGGTAATCATCCATGCACATCACATGTCTGTACTAACACTGTCTTTTCTCCTGCACATCACCTTGTATTCCTCTTAAAACCAGTTTCTCCCTCAGTTCATCTAAGCTCTGCCTTTCTCTCACTTTTACATTGTACATCCAACGAAGCATGGCTACTTTCTCTCCAGTCTACGCAAGTCTTCTGCAGTCACTACCCTTGTTTCACTACTATGTTGCATTGCACTTTGCACACAGGTGTCATACAGTCGCCTTTTTGTACATAGGGAGAAACCTTTTGTTGTCAACAGTGGGAGTAGCTCTCCTTTATAAACAGATATATGCTTTTAATTCTTAACATCCTATAATTTAACAGAAAATATCTAAAAATAAGTTTGTTAATTCAATTGTTTGTAGTATCCTTACTACAGGACAGATTGTTGTGAAAATCTGCAGTATTAAAGACTTTATTTTTAAAGTGATATAATCATGGGTTTGTTTTGTATTTTTTAAGAATGCCATGCTAATGTGGTTCCATACAGTACATGACACTAAGAGTATATGTTCACTAGTGTTAAATATTTTCTCTCTAAACATAAGATTCTAGTCCTCAACATTTGGGGATTCATTTCAACCTTATGAAAATAATTAGCATATTCCATTGTAAACTTGCCTGCAATATTGATTTTATCTGTGTTTTACCAAGTTTGTGTATCTTGAGTGTTTTCTTACTGCTATGTCTACTGTCTGTAGTAGACACAAGAATTAAAATAACTCCCACTTCAATTGCAGACATGACTGGTAGATGTTACATTGTTGTAACAAGAATTAAAATAACTCCCACTTCAATTGCAGACATGACTGGTAGATGTTACATTGTTGTAACAAGAATTAAAATAAGTCCCACTTCAATTGAAGACATCACTGGTAGATGTTACATTATTGTAACATAAATTAAAATAAGTCCCACTTCAATTGCAGACTGATTAGATGAAACATGTTAAGCATGAATAGTAAAATAATCATTGTGTGTCCTCTTTCTATTATGGCATGAGTTAGATAGACCTCACCATCACACAGCATCTTGTCACTGACTTGGGGCACTTTATCATGTCACTAGACCTAGAGGAGAAGTCACACAGCATCTTGTCACTGACTTGGGGCACTTTATCATGTCACTAGACCTAGAGGAGAAGTCACACAGCATCTTGTCACTGACTTGGGGCACTTTATCATATCACTAGACCTAGAGGAGAGGCCACACAGTCACACCCCTCTCTCAGTACTACATATTTCACAACAAATATACTAAACTATATTAAATATGTAATGTTCTCTAACCAGCTCTCAATACAAGATGGTTCACTAGGACAAAAGTAGTAAAGGCTGGTCTGAGAAGAAGATGTAGCTCCCATTAGAACAAAGGTTCTGAAGGCTGGTCTAAGATGATGATGTAGCTCCCATTAGGACAAAAGTAGTGAAGACGGCTAAGATGATGTAGCTCCCATTAGGACAAAAGTAGTGAAGACTGGACTAAGAAGAAGATGTAACTCCCATTAGGACAAAAGTAGTGAAGACAGGACTAAGATGATGATGTAGCTCCCATTAGGACAAAAATACTGAAGGCTGGTCTAAGATGATGTAGCTCCCATATGTTGGTTAACACAGGATTATGCTAAAATGTAGCTTTCCAAGAAACCGGTACAACCTATAACCAGTATATTTAAAACTACAATAGAGTGATGTGGAGGTTAATGTTTATCTAGAGCAGTCACAATTCACTAAACACACAGTTCCTCAGTTATAGAAGTGATGGCACATAGGAAATGACAGATTCTGTCATTATATTGATATGGTGATGGTAGTGTCTCTCTCTCTCTCTCTCTCTCTCTCTCTTCAAAATAGGGGGTGCACAAAACAAAGTTGATGGAAAAAACAACAGATAGACACAGTCCCATCTCCTCAGTCAACCTCTGGAAATCACTAATATATATATAGTGCAGTAAAATTCCCTCTAACTATCCCCCTCCTTTCTCCGAGTTATGTCATCATCTCTCTCTCTCCCCATCTACTTTTCTCAGCTCCCTATCTCCTCCCCAACACCATTTCCTTTCTCAGCTTCATGTCTTATGTCACATTATCACAACTTGTTTAAGAGACATAGCTACAATTCCAACATGTGCACACCATCTGTGTCTGTCTACATGCACAACACTATATATATATAAACACACACATGTACTAAATCATATATATGCACACACACACATGCAGTTTGTGTGAGTATGTGTTTATATATGTGTGCATCTGTTCTAAATATTTAGATACTTAGGACTGAAAAATATATCTAAACACATGTATGTATATATGCATGTGTAAGTATGTGTATATGTGTGTGTGTATATGTATATATACATACACATATACAACTGTATGGATGCATGCATGTGTGTGTAGTTGTATGCATGTGTGTGTGTGGTTGTATGCATGTGTGTGTGTGTATGTGTGGTTGTATGTGTGCATAAATAATTGTTTCTACTTTTGGCACAAGGTCAGAAATTACCCAGTGTATTACTGGTACTTTATTTTATCAACCCCGTAAGGATGAAAGGCAAAGTTAACCTCAGCAGTTGTTGTCCGACCCTCTACGAATACTGCCAATCCACCGCCCTGTGTGCATAAATAATTGTTTCTACTTTTGGCACAAGGCCAGCAAACACCCAGTGTATTACTGGTACTTTATTTTATCGACCCCGTAAGGATGAAAGGCAAAGTTAACCTTGGCGGGATTTGAACTCAGAATGGCAAGGGCCGTAACTCTATACGTCAAAGCATGGCGTCCGACCCTCTACCAATACTGCCAATCCACATAAATAATATGCCCATGTATGTGTCATCGTGGTGGTGGTGGTAGTAGTAGCAATGCTGGTGATAGTTGTAGTAGTGGTGGTAGTAGTTGTAGTGGTGGTGGTATTAGTAGCAATGCTGGTGATAGTTGTAGTAGTAGTAGTATTTTCAATTTGACATCCTATAAACGCTGTGTTTGATCTAGTTTTTTTTTATTTATTTAACACTAGATTTTGTTTACTTATAAATGTGGAAAGAGTCGGGTGTTCACATCTGTTCCAGCAACAACTTGTTGCTGCTGCTTCTTGGTTCACTTATTCCTGGGAGGGGGTGGGGGGAAGAGTACTCAAACACTCCTGGGTCCTGTCAGAAGCAACCGTCTCATATATATTTATATGAAATCCTTCCATCATAATTTTATTTAAGAATCTTTAAGTGGGTCCTCTCGAAAACAACTGTCTCCAACTGATCTGGCTGGACCCCAAGCAGGACCTACTGAGCTCATGGATGTTATCCGTCTTGCTCAGGCATCTACCCCTGGGTTGCCTAGGTCACCTGTTGGTTGGTTTTGCTTGTAAAATCTGTTTAGCAATTCTTTTCTGAAACATTCTAACTGCACGCCTGTCAAATTAACATGGAAGTGGCTGAGCATTCTACAGACACATTTATCCTTAACATAGTTCTCAGGAAGATTCAACATGACAGTGGTTTACTATGGCCAGTTCTTTGAATTACAGATACAACTTTTTTGTTGTTGTTTTTCTGACTGAGTGGACTAGAGCAACATAAAATAAAGTGTATTGCTCAAGGACACAACATGCCACAAGTAATCAAACTCACAATCTTACAAATGTGAGCTGAACCACTAAGCCATGTATCATCAGGTTAGGTTTAGGGTTAAGGTTACTGTTTAAATACTAGAAGTGAATTGACAGGACATTGATATCAGTAGATACATGTGTTTAACCCTTTAATATTTACATTACTCTATATTTACTATTATATTTAATGCGAGGCTTTACCTCACATAATATTGAATCTATGAGCATCAGTATGAGCAGCCAGCTACAGCCGGTTTGAAGAGAAAGAGGTGAGAGAATTCTGGCCGGATATGGCCAGTTTAATTGTTAAAGAGTTAAAGTGATCCACAGCAGTATTTTACCCATCTATGGAGTATTGCTACAACTGGTTATATATTCTGTCTACAGAGATAGTGTTAATGTGTTTCTGGAGAGAGTTTGGTGTGTAATTTTGTTGTTGTCATTTACTGGTGGTGGTGGGATGAGGAGTACATCTAGTGTACCTCAGTGGTTGTGGGATGTGGGGTACATCTAGTGTACCTCAGTGGTTGTGGGATGTGGGGTACATCTAGTGTACCTCAGTGGTTGTGGGATGTGGGGTACATCTAGTGTACCTCAGTGGTTGTGGGATGTGGGGTACATCTAGTGTACCTCAGTGGTTGTGGGATGTGGGGTACATCTAGTGTACCTCAGTGGTTGTGGGATGTGGGGTACATCTAGTGTACCTCAGTGGTGGGATGTGGGGTACATCTAGTGTACGTCAGTAGTTGTGGGATGTGGGGTACATCTAGTGTACCTCAGTGGTTGTGGGATGTGGGGTACATCTAGTGTACCTCAGTGGTTGTGGGATGTGGGGTACATCTAGTGTACCTCAGTGGTTGTGGGATGTGGGATACATCTAGTGTACCTCAGTGGTTGTGGGATGTGGGATACATCTAGTGTACCTCAGTGGTTGTGGGATGTGGGATACATCTAGTGTACCTCAGTGGTTGTGGGATGTGGGATACATCTAGTGTACCTCAGTGGTTGTGGGATGTGGGGTACATCTAGTGTACATCAGTGGTTGTGGGATGTGGGATACATCTAGTGTACCTCAGTGGTTGTGGGATGTGGGATACATCTAGTGTACCTCAGTGGTGGGATGTGGGGTACATCTAGTGTACCTCAGTGGTTGTGGGATGTGGGGTACATCTAGTGTACCTCAGTGGTTGTGGGATGTGGGATACATCTAGTGTACCTCAGTGGTTGTGGGATGTGGGATACATCTAGTGTACCTCAGTGGTTGTGGGATGTGGGATACATCTAGTGTACCTCAGTGGTTGTGGGATGTGGGATACATCTAGTGTACCTCAGTGGTTGTGGGATGTGGGGTACATCTAGTGTACCTCAGTGGTTGTGGGATGTGGGGTACATCTAGTGTACCTCAGTGGTTGTGGGATGTGGGATACATCTAGTGTACCTCAGTGGTTGTGGGATGTGGGATACATCTAGTGTACCTCAGTGGTTGTGGGATGTGGGATACATCTAGTGTACCTCAGTGGTTGTGGGATGTGGGGTACATCTAGTGTACCTCAGTGGTTGTGGGATGTGGGGTACATCTAGTGTACCTCAGTGGTTGTGGGATGTGGGATACATCTAGTGTACCTCAGTGGTTGTGGGATGTGGGATACATCTAGTGTACCTCAGTGGTGGGATGTGGGGTACATCTCGTGTACCTCAGTGGTTGTGGGATGTGGGATACATCTAGTGTACCTCAGTGGTTGTGGGATGTGGGATACATCTAGTGTACCTCAGTGGTGGGATGTGGGGTACATCTAGTGTACCTCAGTGGTGGGATGTGGGGTACATCTAGTGTACCTCAGTGGTTGTGGGATGTGGGGTACATCTAGTGTACCTCAGTGGTTGTGGGATGTGGGGTACATCTAGTGTACCTCAGTGGTTGTGGGATGTGGGATACATCTAGTGTACCTCAGTGGTTGTGGGATGTGGGGTACATCTAGTGTACCTCAGTGGTTGTGGGATGTGGGGTACATCTAGTGTACCTCAGTGGTTGTGGGATGTGGGGTACACACTAGTCTATCAGTAGTTTGTCATTATCTAATATATTTTGTCCTTTGAATAATTGTGTAATTTGAGGAATCTTTGGCTGTTATTTCTACCAGGTTGAGTGACCCGCTATAGAGTTCCCATCATTAACAATAGATGGCCATCAGTGGCAGCGGCGGTGTGTTTGTGATGGTTGTAGTAGTGGTGACGGTAGTAGTAGTAGTGGTGGTGGTGGTGACGGTGGTAGTAGCAGTAGTAGTAGTGGTGGTGACGGTGGTAGTAGCAGTAGTATTAGCAGTAGTAGTAGTGGTGGTGACGGTGGTAGTAGTAGTAGTAGCAGCAGCAGTAGTGGTGGTGGTGGTGACGGTGGTAGTAGCAGTAGTATTAGCAGTAGTAGTGGTGGTGGTGGTGACGGTGGTAGTAGCAGTAGTATTAGCAGTAGTAGTAGTGGTGGTGGTGACGGTGGTAGTAGTAGTAGTAGCAGCAGCAGTAGTGGTGGTGGTGGTGACGGTGGTAGTAGCAGTAGTATTAGCAGTAGTAGTAGTGGTGGTGACGGTGGTAGTAGTAGTAGTAGTAGCAGCAGCAGTAGTGGTGGTGGTGGTGACGGTGGTAGTAGCAGTAGTATTAGCAGTAGTAGTAGTGGTGGTGACGGTGGTAGTAGTAGTAGTAGCAGCAGCAGTAGTGGTGGTGGTGGTGACGGTGGTAGTAGGAGTAGTATTAGCAATAGTAGTAGTGGTGGCGCCAGTGGGAGTAGTATTAGCAGTAGTGGTGGTGGTGGTGACATTGGTAGTAGGAGTAGTATTAGCAATATTAGTAGTGGTGGTGCCGGTGGCAGTAGCAGTAGTGGTGGTGGTGGTGACATTAGTAGTAGCAGTAGTATTAGCAATAGTAGTAGTGGTGGTGCCGGTGGTAGTAGCAGTTGTATTAGCAATAGTAGTAGTGGTGGTGGTGCCGGTGGTAGTAGCAGTTGTATTAGCAATAGTAGTAGTGGTGGTGCCGGTGGTAGTAGCAGTTGTATTAGCAATAGTAGTAGTGGTGGTGCCGGTGGTAGTAGCAGTAGTATTAGCAATAGTAGTAGTGGTGGTGCCGGTGGTAGTAGCAGTTGTATTAGCAATAGTAGTAGTGGTGGTGCCGGTGGTAGTAGCAGTAGTATTAGCAATAGTAGTAGTGGTGGTGCCGGTGGTAGTAGCAGTAGTATTAGCAATAGTAGTAGTGGTGGTGCCGGTGGTAGTAGTAGTGGTGGTGGACATATGTTAATGAAGTAAATTTTAGTTATTGTCAGCCAGTGAGAAATACTGGCAACTGCTTTCTCATCAGTATTACTGTTTAACAGAAATACACCTGTCACATCTTGATTGCTGTTACTAACAGAATAGGGAGATACCATTGGGGGTGGGGTAGAGGCAGGAGAGGGTATTACTATGATTTGTGGCCGCAGTAGTAGCAGTAGCAGCAGCAATATTAGTAGCTGGAGCAATAGTAGTGGGAGTAGTAGCGGCAGTAGTAGTAGAAGCAGTAGTAGTAGCAGCAGCAGTAGTAGCAGCTGCTTTCAATCTTTTCAAGGCAGTGCTCCAGCATAGCCACAGTCTAATAACTGAAACAAAACGATTTCACCTTGAAGATGAAGTGAAGCGTTCAGTCTTAACAAGATATTTAGTCCTACTACTCATGTATCGGGTCACTCTTAATCACTAATGGTAACATGTAACCCAACACAACTGTCATATAATTCCATTGTCATGATTAAACAAAAACCCACCAAACTTGCTTGTTGAGCGGGGGTGCTGATTTTTGGACACCCTCATCATCATCATCACCGTTTAAGGTCCATTTTTCCACGCTGGCATGGATTAGATGGGTTATCCTGTTGTGAGCAATGCTAGGTCAGGTGGCCATGTCATGCTCATACAGAACCGATTTTTTTTTGGCTTTGTTTCTACAGCTAGATGCCCTTCCTAGCACTAACCTCATTTACAGTGAGTACTGGGTGCTTTTTGTCATGATGCCTACATAACCACTTTACATTGTGGACTGGGTGCTTTTTACTGTGACATCTACATCCCTGTGGGATAAAAAACAAAACTCACCAAAAGGAAGAGGAACTCAGGATAGTTAACAGCTATCCAATATTGTGTAAAAGAAAATGTGTAGACAAAGCTTGTTAGTACCTCGGTTGGCTGGTTGTCTAGGAGAAGGATCACTCTGATTTCAAAACCAGGGTAGATGAGTTTTTTTTAGTACCTTTCAAGTGGCCAACAGCTTCTTTCTTGTAATGAAGTCAAATGAGCTGTGGCTTGATAGTCAGCTTCTGAGTAATGGTCAGACAAGGATTTGAGACGCACCAATGTCATTTTTTACCATGATGAGAACCATGGACATATAGCATCATATAAATGATCATTGGTACAATTGTCCATGGTCCCCAACCCTCAGCAATGAGGATGGAAAGAGACCAGATCTCGTTACCCCACCTTCCTTGGATAGTTAGATATTTCATGCGCCTCCACCCCACCAATACTCCTTGAATGGATGGAGGGTAGAGTTAGTGAGAACATAGATGTCTTGTCCATCAGTTGTGTCTCTCTGGTGCTTGTTATATAACAATGAACATGATTACTATCTGTACTTGATTCAGTGTGAGCCAGTGTGTGTGAAAGAGAGAGAGATTGTGAGTGTGAGAGTATCCCAGGACAATAGTTGTAGCTGTCACCACTTCCCATGAATTATTTGGTATGACCTTCACTTAGGTGAAGATCATAATTTGAGAGTGTGTGTATAAAATGTGTATATATGTATCTCTCTCTCTCTCTCTTTCTCTCTCTCTTTCTCTCTCTCTCTCTCTATAGTTATGTAATAAACAACAAGATAATTATTTCATATACCAGTGGTTTCTTGACATATTTATGTCTGTCTTCATTCATCAGAAAAATATTATTTTTCTGATGAATGAAGACAGACATAGATATCTGTCTTCAAGAAACCACTGGTATATGAAATAATTATCTTATGTTGTTTATTACATAACTAAAAAACTCTGTAGCCTACATAGAGCACTCCCTTTTCCTTTACCTTTCCTATGGAAATACTTCATTTATATATATATATATACTGTACCGATTGTGTTGTTATTTCTGTTTACTTTTTACATATATATATATATCATCATCATCATCATTTTACGTCCGCTTTTCCCTGCTTGCAAGGGTGGGACGGGAACTGATTCTGGCTTGATTTCTACAGCTGGATGCCCTTCCTAACACCAACCTCATTTACAGTGAGTGCTGGGTGCTTTTTTGCCGTGGAATGATAGGGACCTCAGTCCCTCTCATCTCATTTCTACAGCTGAGTAAACTGGAGCAATGTGAAATAAAGTGTCTTGCTCAAGGAAACAACACATCACCCAGTCTGAGAATTGAACTCGCAACCTTTCGTTTGCAAGGCCGCCAATGCTCTAACCACTAAGCCATGTGCCTCCGTATATATATAATGTCCTACTATAACTACATAAATGTAAATGAAGAGATTTGTGTATGTGTGGGTATGTGTATCTTTGTGTGTATGGGGTTGTGAATAAAATTGTTGATCTTTAATTGATAAACCTACACTAGGAAATCAGAGAACTATTTTCCTATTCAAGTCTGTTACCTTTAATTAAGTGAAAATAGATCGTGTTCATAGAAAAGCTATCAATCATAATTAATCAATTGGCTGAAATTAAATTAATTTTTTCTCATCTATATCAATTTTTAGTTAGCATATATCTAATGAAAAACAGTATATAATAAAGCTGCTACCTTTGAATTACAAGTGCAGTTCAAATCTTGGATTGTCTGAGGCTAAGATAGAATATTGACCCAATTTCAAAACCTGGATCATCTAAAGTTAATATAACACTGACCCAATCACAAAACTTGGATCATCTGAAACTAAAATAAGACTGACCCAATCGTAAAACCTGGTTCATCCGAAGCTGAGAGGAGACTGACCCAATCACAAAACTTGGATCATCTGAAACTGAGAGAAGACTGACCCAATCACAAAACCTGGATCATGTGTCACTCAATCCAGAAATTGAACTGATCTTGTATTCAACACCTGCACCACAGTAACTAGGAATGATATATAGCATAATATAGACCTACATATATATATATTACTGTCTGTAAAAAAAGAACTAAAATGACTGATATGGTTGACTGATTTTAGTCTAATGGGAACCAATTAAAAGTAGCTGTGTCTCTAGTTTCAAATATTTAGTTGTGATCTGTGAAATTTGATTGTCTTCTAAACATAAAACCTTTTCTTAACAATTGCAATAAATAAATCAACTCAAGACTTTTTTTCAATAACTAAACTAATTATATAAATAGATTTTGGTTTCTCCCTTAATAGTTTCTATTGTTGGTGTTTTCTTTTTCCATTCAGACTGGTTTTTATCTGATAGGCTTATTAAATATGACAATGTCAGTCCTGTTAAGGTGAACCAAACAAACAAGCAAACAAACATTCTTTTAATTAAAATACAGATGTTTTTATAGACAGGTATTGGTATATGTGAATAAATATATTTCTGTGTTATTTTTGCCAAATGTTAGTGTCATATATATAATTATATTATATTATATTATAGGTGGATTAAGGGCGGTGGAGTGGCAGTATCGGTAGAGGGTCGGACGCCATGCTTTGACACATAGTTACGGCCCTTGCCATTCTGAGTTCAAATCCCGCCGAGGTTAACTTTGCCTTTCTTCCTTACGGGGTCGATAAAATAAAGTACCAGTAATACACTGGGTAATTGCTGGCTTCGTGCCAAAAGTAGAAACAATTATATTATATTATATATATATATAAACATTCATATATATGATATATATATAAAATAGAAACATTCATTATGCAGATATTAAAGTTGGGGGGGGGGGTATAGTGGGCCCCTTGTAGAGTCACTTCTCTCTCTCTCCTTCTTACCACTTCTCTTTTACCTTTATTCTTCCATTTACCTCCTCCACCTTCTCTTTCTTCCTCCTTTTTAAGAAGCCCATTTTACTATATATTTATATATGTATATATATTGTTATATTTGGGGATGGTCATATTGCCAATAGAAAGAAACATATATATATATATATATAAATTCTAAGTACAAAAGTGACAGTGACTTCGAAGTTTCAGCTTAGTTGCTTCAGTTTATATATCTACCATTTTACATTGAAAATCTGAGTAGTTGAGGGAGGACTCTTGGAGTTACAGAAAAGCACCTTTCTGCTATTTAAATATATAGAAAAAGAAACCGTTGGGGTTTGCTAAGGAATTTATTTTTTCCTAGTTTTTCTGACCTCTGGCATACTCACAATCAACATTTTCCCATGAAAATGGAACAGAATGGGGGGAAGGGAAGACAGAGTCGAGGGGGATTCATAATTTGGTTCATGAAGTTGTTGAGATTTTTTAGGGGTGGGGCATCTCAATTGTTGCTTATAATATATAAATTATTTATCAATTTGATGTTTATAATGTTTAATATTAATTATGACTTCTCAACTTGGTCCTTATAATGTTTAATAAATATCAATATTATTACTTAAACTGAGGGTGGTGGATTAGCAGAATCAGTAGAGCGTTGAACACCATGCCTTGCAGCATAGAGTTACGGCCCTTTACGTTCTGAGTTTAAATCCTGCCGTGGTTAGCTTTGCTCTTCATCCTTAAGGGGTTGATAAAATAAAGTACCAGTAACGCACGGATCGATTTAATCGATTTATCCCTCCCTCAAAATCGTTGGTTTTGTGCCTAAATCAGAAACCATTATTTTTTCAATCTGGTACAATGTCTGATATCAATTAATACGATTATTTTATATTTCTTTATTCCAGACAAAAGTAAAAATAGTTCCTGTACTTGGAACAGGACTGTTAATAGGTACAGCTTTGGCAGTAATTATTCCTGAGGGAGTACATGTTATGTATTCACATCATCACAACCATGGTAAGTTGCCATTCACTGGAACTTTGATTTTTTTCTTGAAAAAGACATTATGTAGCACATAGGCTTTCTCTGTGAAGAAAACCTATGTGGCTCTCTGGATGTGCTGAAACAGAGTGAAGCCTTAGTAGGCCAACATTTGTGTGTGTGTGTGTTGCCCTATGTATGTATGGGTGTGTATGTGTTGCCATATATGTGTGCGTGTGTGTGTTGACCTATGTGTGTTTGTTTGTTGCTCTGTGTGTGTGTCTTAACTTGATATTGACACTTTTTGGACAGCCAGTGACATTTGTTTATGTCATACATGACAATATGTCCTGCAGCTGTGTTGTTTGATGTGTAAAAATCAGTACTATCTGAATAATTAAAGGTTGACATCAAGAATAACATTTGACTGCCTCAAAAAAATGTTTGTCCAACCAATGCCAACAAGGAAAAGGAGACATAAAGACAGTGATGATGATGATGATAAAAATGTCACAATATCATAGCCATAGCCTTTTAAATCCAAGCTTTAACTAGTTAGGGTGCTAAAATGTAGCCTGTTGATTCACATTGCCAATGGCTTAGTGGTTAGAGCATCGGGCTTACAATTGTGAGGTTGTGAGTTCGATTCTTAGACTGGGTTTGCGTTGTGTTCTTGAGGAAGACACTTTATTTCACGATGCTCCAGTTCACTCAGCTGTAGAAATGAGTTGTGACGTCACTGATGCCAAGCTGTTCCCTTGAACAACATCGGTGACGTGGAGAGGGGAGACTGGTGTTAATGGTTTGTTTGTTTTTTGTTTCTTTAACCCTTTAGCATTTACATTACTCTTATATACTATTGTATTTTCACATTAAACACTTTATCCTACAATTATTTCACATAATATTGAATCTACGAGATTTTGATATTATTTATTTTGAGAACAATACCTTAACATAAGTATGAGCAGCCAGTTATAGCTGGTTTGAACAGAATGAGGTGAAAGATTTCTGGCCAGATACGGTTGGTTTAAATGCTAAAGGGTTAAAATATTTTATCATGTTTGACATCCATTGTTTGTATTTTGCAGTACATAGTCACAGTATTGAGAAGATGGATGTAAAAGATGGAATCTTGAAAGTTGGTATTGCACACTCATCTGTACATGACGAACACTCACACAATACAGATGTTGACTCTGGAGGCACAGAGGGTAGTGTGAATATCCACAGTCTGATAGGTGTGGCGCTGGTCGCTGGCTTCATCACAATGTTGCTCATTGACCAACTGTGTGGTGGTTCTCATGTACACTCCATTCCAGGTAAGTCATAACATGTCAGGTAATAATAATTAGTGTTGTATAGTAGTTGTCTAGTGAGAGCAAAGTGGAGTGCTTGAGTGGAGTGAGATCTTGTGAAAGATATTGAGAGAGAGTGAAAGATGTTGAGAGAGAGAGAAATAGATAAAATTAACATATGCAAGTATCATGCCTACATGTTTATTAGGGTCAAATTGTTTCTTTTTCACTTTTTAATCATATTTTCCAAAGTATATCTTCATATATTTCCATAGATCCTGAACATAACCAGTCAACCGTGCAGAACCGAAATAAAATCACAGCTACTCTAGGTTTAGTAATACATGCTGCTGGTGAGTTGATTTTATAATATTCTTTGCTTTAGCTGATAAAATGTTCTGAGAGTTTCTGTAATAAATTAAGATGAAGCTTCCTTAACCCTTTAGCATTTACATTACTCTATATATGCTATTGTATTTTTGTGGTAAACACTTTATTTCACATAATATCAAACCTCTGAGATTTTGATATTTATTTTGAGAACAAGGTAAAGACCCCCTTCGGTCTGGGCAAGGTTGTTTGTGGGAGACCAACAGTCGCCCATGCATGACCAATCTCCTCTCTCCACTCCACTGATGCTGTCCAAGGGAAAGGCAATGACAGCTTGGCACCAGTGACATCGCAACTCATTTCTACAGCTGAGTAAACTGGAACAACATGAAATAAAGTGTTTTAATCAAGAGCACAACGCAAAGCCCGGTCCGAGAATCAAACTCACAATCTTGTGATTGTAAGCCCATCACTCTAACCACTAAGTCATACATAAGTATGAGCAGCCGGTTATGGCTGGTTTGAACAGAAAGAGGTGAGAGAATCCTGGCCGGTTTAAATGCTAAAGGGTTAAAGTGAAACATTTTTGTGCCATATATCTCATAACCCTGCTCTTATTTTTATTGTAATGTTAAAGACTTATGTCCTCTTATAACCATAGCTAGGATGTGTTTATAAGAGGCTGATTGCTATTTTATATCCTATGATGCTCTTTATGCTGTTGTTGTTTAACCCTAGCTCACGTAGATCTGATTGAGCTGACATATGATCAAAGAAAGTGTTCTAGCTTTCATATCCTACCTTCCTTTATTTTGTTCTCTCCTCTTATTTGATAATGTAAATCTATTTTATTCAATATGAATTTTAAAGTCTGTCCCAAGCCTGGGGGTCCATGAAGCTGGTGCTTATCCCGGTTTCCATTGGCATTAAGTAACTGAGAGTACAAGACTCCATTCTGGAAAGGACTCCAGTCCCTCATGTATTAAACTCCCAACAACTTCTGGTACCCATTTATAGCTGAGTGGATAGGAACACTGTGAAATGAAGTGTTTTGCTCAAGAACACAACATTCAAGTCAGTCCAGGAATCAACCCCTCAACATAATGAGTTGGCCATGCACCTTCACTATCCAATATGTCCTTCTTTTTTATAAAACAATAGGATATTAGTTGAGGAAGATTTCACTACTATTTGTATGAAGAAACCACGTAGAGGTTTCTCTGTTGGCTCCATATAAGGCTCCATATTTCAGCTAATAGTATTAATCTCAATGTAAATGTGTTAAAATTGGTAGATATCTTCTCAAAGTTTTAGCTGTACTCTTCCCTAGTATATCTTCTCATAGTTTTAACGGTACTCTTCCCTAGTATATCTTCTCATAGTTTTAGCTGTACTCTTCCCTAGTATATCTTCTGATAGTTTTAGCTGTACTCTTCCCTAGTATATCTTCTCATAGTTTTAACGGTACTCTTCCCTAGTATATCTTCTGATAGTTTTAGCTGTACTCTTCCCTAGTATATCTTCTGATAGTTTTAGCTGTACTCTTCCCTGGTATATCTTCTCATAGTTTTAGCTGTACTCTTCCCTAGTATATCTTCTCATAGTTTTAGCTGTACTCTTCCCTAGTATATCTTCTCATAGTTTTAGCTGTACTCTTCCCTAGTATATCTTCTCATAGTTTTAGTTTTATTCTTCCCTAGTATATCTTCTCATAGTTTTAGCTGTACTCTTCCCTAGTATATCTTCTCATAGTTTTAGCTGTACTCTTCCCTAGTATATCTTCTCATAGTTTTAGCTGTACTCTTCCCTAGTATATCTTCTCATAGTTTTAGCTGTACTCTTCCCTAGTATATCTTCTCATAGTTTTAGTTGTACTCTTCCCTAGTATATCTTTTCATAGTTTTAGTTGTACTCTTCCCTAGTATATCTTCTGATAGTTTTAGCTGTACTCTTCCCTAGTATATCTTCTCATAGTTTTAGCTGTACTCTTCCCGAGTATATCTTCTCATAGTTTTAGTTGTACTCTTCCCTAGTATATCTTCTCATAGTTTTAGTTTTACTCTTCCCTAGTATATCTTCTCATAGTTTTAGTTTTACTCTTCCCTAGTATATCTTCTCATAGTTTTAGTTTTACTCTTCCCTAGTATATCTTCTCATAGTTTTAGTTTTACTCTTCCCTAGTATATCTTCTCATAGTTTTAGTTCTACTCTTCCCTTGTATATCTTCTCATAGTTTTTGCTGCACTCTTCCCTAGTATATCTTCTGATAGTTTTAGTTTTACTCTTCCCTAGTATATCTTCTAATAGTTTTAGCTGTACTCTTCCCTAGTATATCTTCTCATAGTTTTAGTTATACTCTTCCCTAGTATATATTCTGATAATTTTAGGTGTACACTTATCCTAGTATATCTTCTCATAGTTTTAGCTGTACTCTTCCCTAGTATATCTTCTATGGTACTCGCTCTTACAGCTGACACCTTTATTGTCAGTGCAACTTTAACTGTTAACTCCTAACATCCTCAGAAAATATTTGATGATGACAACATATGAAAAGTTTGAACTTTCAAAGCTCTGAGAGATTTTGAAGTTCATAGAAAATGTAGGAAAACTCAGATATAGAAAACAACTGTAAATACAGTTGGTTGCTATAAATAGCTTTGAAAATCAAGTAACAAGCCCTTAGAGACAGAGAAATATATCTCTAGTATATTATGACCTGATACTCTATATTATAGTATATTATGACCTGATACTCTATATTATAGTATATTATGACCTGATACTCTATATTATAGTATATTAATAATAATAATAATAATGAAATTATTGTGTACAGTGCTCAGGTGCACTACAACTCATCAAAGGTGCATGTATAGTACATAGAATAATGTACAAATGTCAGGAAAATAAACAGTGTATGAGTCATGATATAATAACAATAACAAAATATTGTGCACAGTGCCCAGGTGCACCACAACTCATCAAAAAAGTGCATGTACAGTACATAGGGCAATGCACAAACATCAGTAAAATGAACAGTGCACGAGTCATGATACACACATGTGTGCATGTGTATGGAAGGGGTACACCAGGTGTAGTTTTGGCGTATTTTGGGAAGCATGAGTGTCTTAAAGGATGCAGTGTCTCGGCAGCTAACAATTGACGCAGGCAGTTTGTTCCATGCTTCAGCAACTCTGAGCGTGAAAAAATGTCTGCGAAAGTCATGGGAGCTGTGCTGTTTTCTTATCTTGTAGGCATGTCCACGTGTGTTAGACACATGGAGATCAAAGAGGCGCTCAGGGTTGCAGTTGGCGAGATGGTTAAAAACTTTGTGGGTATTCACCAAGTCCATTGCCAGACGTCGGAGCTTCAATGAATCCATGCCCAGGGAAGCAAGGCGTTCAGAGTATGGTAGGTGTCTGATGGAGGGTATGCGCTTGGTTGCACGTCTCTGAACAGTTTCCAGGAGGTCAATGTTCCGAGCAAGATAGGGGTTCCAGACTGATGATGCGAATTCCAAGTGTGGTCGCACCATAGCTGTATACAGTTTTAAATAGATGGCTGGAGAGCGGCTAACAAAGGTCTTGCTGAGTGATGCCAAGACACCCTCGGCCTTCTTGACAATCTTAGAGACATGCTTTGTCCAACGCAAATCGTTGCTGACAGTAATGCCCAGGTCACGTTCACGAGGACTTTTGATGTCAGTGTTGTGGAGGGAGTATGTGGACGCTGGATTTTTCCTTCCAAAATGCATGGTGGTACACTTGTCCACAGCTTCAGTTGCCAGTCTGTGATCCATTGCGTCCAGGTCTGATTGTAGGAAAGAGTTGTAAATTTCAGGATCAGTCCTTTTGATTTCAAGGTACAGCTTGATGTCATCTGCATATTTTAGTACCGTGGCATTCTGTAAGTTGGCATCTATGTCATTAATATATGCCACAAACAAAAGAGGACCAAGAACAGATCCCTGTGGTACACCAGATGACATCTCATATGGTGAAGAATGCTGTCCTAGAACCGTGACTACTTCCTTTCGGCTGAGAATGAAGGATTTCAGCCAGTCGAAAAGATCATCCCTCACACCCATTGCAGAGAGTTTTGCCATAAGTCTTTTGTGTGGCACAGAATTAAAAGCCTTAGCAAAGTCAAGGTAAACAACATCCACCCATGAGCCGCTGTCAGTGATCCGGGTGATGTCCTCAAGAAACTCGATAAGCTGATCACAGCAGCTGGAGTTAGGGATAAATCCAAACTGTGAGGGCCGGATGAGGCTGTGAGAGCTCCAAAAGTTCCAAAGTGTTTCTCTGACACAGGATTCCATCAGTTTGGCCATACAGCTAGTAAGACTGACTGGACGATAGTTGACAGGTGACATGCGGTTGCCCTTTTTGAACAGGGGAATGACACTGGCAGTTTTCCACTGCTCCGGAGTAGCACCATTGCTGAGACAGTATTGAAAGAAAAAAGAAAGCTGGCGCAAAAGGAAATCCCCGCCACGTTTGAGAAGCAGGTATGTCACACCATCAAGACCAGGGGAGGCATAGTTGCGCTTATTCTTAAGGTGACGTCGCAACATTGCAGGTGTAAATTCCATAGTTGTTATGGAATTTGATGTTAGAGATGGTGGAGATGGTACATTCTGGTCTTCAACAGTAAAAATACTTGCATAGCACTCAGCAATGAGTTCTGCGCATTCCTTGGGATCGTCAGTGATCTGGCTTGTGTGGGGATTGCGAAGAGGACCAACTGGAGAGTGAGGTCTCTGCTTTGAATGAACATATTTCCAGAACACCTTACTGTCAGGATTGGTTGCGATGCACTGTTCAAATTCAAGCACTGCCTTCTTTGTCACTTGCTTGAGATGGTTAGAAGATTTATTCCGCTTTTTTCTGTTGGCATCTGATCTATGCAGTTTATATTCCCGTTCAGCGTTCCAACGTTCTTTCCTGGCAAGTCGGACCGCTGAAGTTTCCCAGATTGCACTTTTGGGGTGGTTATTTTTCCGCTTCCGTGGCACTGATGCTGCACACGCTATCCATATTGAGTCCAGGATGCTCTGGAGTATAGAGTTCACATCTCCAGAGTTATACATCTCATGCCAGTTTGGGCGCTGTAGCTCAGTGCAGTACAAGTTCCAATCCGCCCTCTTCCAATCAAAGCAAGCAGATTGGAGATGGCCCTGGTTTTTGTTGCTGCCCTCAAGTGCCAGATTGGCAATGATCATAGCATGATCAGAGTCGCCTAGAGGTTCCTCAGTAGTACAACTGATAACCACTTCAGGAGTAGTGGTGAAGATCAGGTCCAAAGTGTTGTCACCTCTTGTTGGAGAGGTGACTACTTGTGACCAGTTTGAGTCCAGCACTAGTTCAAGGAAATCGTTTGCACCCTGTGGCCAACGAAAGGTTTCCCAATCGATCTCAGGATGATTGAAGTCACCTGCAATAAACACATAAGTGGCTGTTTTCTTGGCAGCAACTCTGAGGATATCGCAAAGCTGTGTGTCCTGATGGTAGTTTGGGGGTCGATAAACAACACCAAGCAGAAGTGTTGACATGGTCATACGTATGTCACAGAAAAAAACTTCTTCCTGTGATTCGTTCAAATCAACGCAAGGAATTACCGAAAAGTTTGAACGAACGTAGACCATCACACCACCACCACGGCGGTTAATGCGGTCCTTGCGGAAAAGGTTGTACCCAGTAATGGTGAAAACCCCATCACAGAGTAAGGAATGTGCCCATGTTTCCGTGACTGTGATGAAGTCAGGGTCGATGCTTCTGACGTAGGATTCGAACAGATGTATCTTGTTGCATAAACTGCGAGCATTTAAGGACAACAATTTGTACCCTGCTCGCAGTTTATGATGGTGTGTAGAGGGTGGCAGGTTGTTCTGGTTTAGTTTCCCAGAGTATGAACTGATACTCTATATAATAGTATATTATGACCTGATACTCTATATTATAGTATGTTATGACCTGATACTCTATATTGTTATAGTATATTATGACCTGATACTCTATATTTTCAGCTGATGGTATTGCTCTAGGTGCTGCTGTCACAATGTCTGAGGACCATGTCACCATGATTGTATTTCTGGCTATAATGTTACACAAGGTAACACAGCTGTTGCTTCAATATTATTATTTTTATTATTTACTACTACTACGACTGCTACCACCACTATTATTTGTTCTTGTACCACTGCCATCACTACTACTAGTTACTTCCAGTGTCAACCTCATTCAGATGGATATATATATATATCACAGTAAAGAGAGAAACACATATATTCGTCACCCACCCTGCTGGTTTTATATCCTTTATGATTTGAACACATATAAAACCAGCAGGGTGACTAATATATTAACTATGGATAGTACAGTTTCCTAAACTCAATTAAAAGGATAAATTAAGGTACACAAACCGTCCATAATAACTATTAATATCTAGACAGGTTCAAAATAGAACTGTTTCATAATTCAGTGATGAAATATATAGATCAAGTATTGCTTGTCGGTGGATGTCCTAATAAATACACTCATCACTACTAAATAATAATTAGAAGACTAAAAAAGCACATATGTTAAAAGAGGAAAAGCACACGTGTATATTGTCCGAGGCAGCGTGACTAGATCGTTCGACTACTAAAAATAGCAGCCCAGAACCATTCAATATGGTATAGCTCTACTAAAGAACAGGAGCTCAATATATCAAAATTGAAATGTTCAGTTAAAAAACTCACAATATTCCCTTATAATTAAACAAGCTCAAGAAAGAAATTCCAAGCTGTTTATAAAACTGTAAAAAGAGAAATACACACACACATATATATATATATATATATATAGTATATATATATATAACCAAAAGTTAAACAAGGTTCATTGATTAATCAATGAATATAGTTTTACAATAGATTAGAAGCACTCAACAAAGACGTTTTCTGAATTTATATATTTTATCTGATGAGGACGTACTGAAAAAACAGCACAGTACCTCTGAAATATATATAATAAAATATATTTTGATTACGTGAATGTCTACATTTATTAATATTTTGAATTAATATATATATATATATATATATATATATATATATATATATATATATATATATATATATATGTGTGTGTGAGGGTGTTCAAAGGGAATATTGTGAGTTTTTGACTCAACTTTTTAATTTTTATATATATATAATATAGTATATTGTGTGTGTTGTTGTTGTAAACTTGGACATCTGCATAAGTGGCTGATTGCTTTTCAAGATTAACAAGTGTATTTTATTGCTAACATGCTCAACCTGTGAAAGAAGAGAATCTATTTCATCTAAACACATTGGAACAAGAGTTATGTACCTTGCTTACAACAAAAGGCCTGCAAGAAACTTAGTGTTAACATATTTCAATATTACAATAAACAAGGTTGATTCACAGTATCAGTAGAGCATTGGACAGCATGCTTTATGGTATAGGGTTGCGCCCCTTTACGATCTGAGTTCAAATCTTGTCGAGGTTAGTGTTGCCCTTCATTTTTATCGAGTCGATAAAATAAAATACCAATAATGCACTGGGGGCGATTTAATCGACTCTCCACTCCCCTAAAATTGCTAGCCTTGTACCTAAATCAGAAACTAACAGAAAACTAATAAAACATAACTATGATGATTTCTAGCATAGACTCTATCCCACATAGTTGTTGGATGGGCGTAATATAGAAATCACACCCTTTGTAGTATGTGAACCTGGTGGATGAAAGGGATGTAACTAAATATCATATCATTTAGTCAGGCACACAGTTGTATCTAGTGCTCTAGTAATAATTGTTTCTAGTCTAGGCACAAGGCCAGCAATTTGAAGGGGAGGGGAAAGTCAGTTGTATCGACCTCAGTATACTGGTGCTTTATTTTATTGACCCCGTAAAGATGAAAGGCAAAGCTAACCTTGGCAGTATTTGAACTCAGAGTATAAAGGGCCGTAACTCTCTGCCGCGAAGCAGGGTGTCCGATGCCCTACCGATTCTGCCAATCCACCGTCCTCATAGTAATAATATAGTCCACCCCGTAAGATAGTTGTCCTGGTGTCATGACAAAAAGTATTACTGCACCAGTTCCTGCAATTCTTAAATATTTTATTTATTTCTGTTATTCCAGGCACCAGCTTCATTTGGATTAGTTTCATTTCTCATGCTGGAAGGTTTGGAGAGATCTCGAATCAAAAGACATTTGTTTGCTTTTTCTGTGTCGGCACCATTGTTATCCATTCTCACATTTTTGGGATTGAGTCAAGTAAGTTTTCTTGCTTCTGGCAAAATAATAATTTTTTTTTTTAAACTACTACTTCCCGTCACTCCTCTCATCCAGTCATTTTCATCCTTCCTCAACACATGACCCAACCATCTCATTCTATTTTTCTTCTCAACATTCATCACTCCTCATCCAGTCACATTCACCTTTCCTCAGCACATGACCCAGCCATCTCATTCTATTGTTCTTCATATTATTCATTATTTGTTTTATAATTCATTATTTGTTTCCTCTCCAGGGCGGTGGATTGGCAGTATCGGTAGAGGGTCGGGCGCCATGCTTTGACGCATAGAGTTACGGCCCTTGCTATTCTGAGTTCAAATCCCGCCGAGGTTAACTTTGCCTTTCATCCTTACGGGGTTGATAAAATAAAGTACCAGTAATGCACTGGGATAATTGCTGGCCTTGTGCCAAAAGTAGAAACAATTATTTGTTTCCTCTCTGTAAAAAAAAAATAAAACCCTTATTTTTTTCTATTTTCTTTCTGCAGCAAAATAAAGAAACTCTGTCCGATCTTCATGCAACTGGACTTGCCCTACTATTTAGTGCTGGTACATTCCTGTACGTGGCTACAGTTCATGTGTTGCCAGAAGTGGCAAACTCTCCAGCACACACCACACATGATGGTGTAACCATCATCAGAGAACATAAAGGTTTTAACAAGAAGGAACTTTTTACATTTGTGCTGGGTTCAGCCATCCCTGTAATGTTGGCTCTTGGCCACAAGCACTAAGAGATATATTTGTGTGTCTTTAGAGAAAAATTTTAAAATTTAAAAAAAATTTGAAAAATTTGTTTTTGTTTGTATATTTATTGGATTCTTTTCTTTTCTGTACCCCCCCCCTCCCATCCCTACATTCTATAGTTGGGGTATGTTGTCTAGATTCCAGCTGTTTCATTAATTGTCCTTCTATGACATGTCATATGGGGGGGGGGGGGGGGGGTCAAATTTTTCCTATTTTCTTCTCTATCTGAACTTTTCAATTTCTCAACTCTCCCAATCAGAAAAACAGAAATGTCAAGTTAGAAAGATCAAATGCTATAATTTTAATTTATTTTTATATATCGATTTGTTTTGTTTTTTTTTTTTGTTTTTTTTTAAGAATTTATATTGTTTAATTAAATTACTTTTTCTTAAATGTGGGTTTTTTAAAAAAATGACGAACTAAAAGGAAATAACTGAAATATTACTACAGGTCATTAAATGTCCAATTTCAAATTGAATATACTTAAGGAAATCGGACATTTCATACTTAAGGACCTAATAATTTGAAAAATCCTGATTGAGGGTGTGTAGTTTCAGAAATAAGGGTTTCTGGTTTAGGTACAAGGCCAGCAATTTTGAGGGAGGGGAAAGTTGATTAAATCAACCCAAGTACGTGACTGGTACTTTATTTTATCGACGTGATAAGGATGAAAGGCAAAGCTAACCTGAGCGGCATTTAAAATCAGAACGTAAAGGGCCGTAACTCTATGCTTTCCGACCTCTAACGATTCTGCCAATCCACCACACTTCTGTTTTAGAAATAATTGTTTCTACTTTAGGCACAAGGCCAGCAATTACCCAGTGCATTACTGGTACTTTATTTTATCGACCCCGTAAGGATGAAAGGCAAAGTCAACCTCGGCGGGATTTGAACTCAGATCATAAAGGGACGTAACTATGCTGGAAAGCATGGCGTCAAACCCTCTACCGATACTGCCAATCCATTTAGAAATAATGGTGATGTGAAAGCCATGTGATAGAGGAAGAAATAAATACACGATAAAGTGCTCGTGTTGGTGAGACAACAAAAAGCACCCAGTCCCACCTGTCAGTTGGTCGTTTTAGTGCCACAATAAAAAGCACCCAGCCTATGCTGTAAATAAGGTTGGCATTAGGAAGGGCACCCAGCCATAGAAACCAAGCCAAAATACAGTTCCATATGAGCAAAACAGAGTTACCTGACATGTCTCATAACGTGACAACTCGTCTAACCAAGGGAAATGTAGAAAATTGACCTTAATGGTGACAATGATATCATCATTTAACGTCCATCTTCCACGCTAGCATGAGTTAGACGGAGTTGTCCCACTTGAGGCAAGGTGAGTCGGATGACCGCGTCTTGCTCATATAGTACTATCTGGCAGGTTTTCTACAGCTGGATGCCTTTCCTAACACCAACCACATTTACAGTGTGGAACTGGGAACTTTTTACCATGTTACCTACATGGCCACATTACAGTGTGGAGTGTGTGTTTTTTTTTTTTTTTTTTTTTCTGGTCGTGACATCTCGATCTCATTATCTCTTTTATTTGGACTAGATGTTGTGGTACCAACTTTACAGAGAGAGGTTGGTGGGGGTGGGAGGATGGGGTAGTGGATTGGGGTGTATATTTGGTTAAGAGGTGCCTACTGACTATAGGTTTCGCTTTGTACATATGCAAGGCAGGTCTTCTGTATTACTGCGTCGTGCCAAAGATGTCAGTCCAGTGACATTGTCTTAGAGAGGTGCAAGTGTGCAAGGTCGGAATTTATCAAATCGTCCCAGGTTTTTCTGGGTCTACCTATTCCGTAACTACCATCAATTTTCACTTTTTTATACAGCTGTCGTCTTTCATGCGCATCACGTGACCATACCAATGTAGTCTTCTCTCAAGTAAACGGCATCTGATCCCTCTTATTCCTAATTTCTCACTTAGTTCATTTATGCTTTGCCGTTCACATATATTACTATTACACATGCAACGGAGCGTGCATGCTTCGTTCCTTTCCAGTCTGCACAGGTCCTCTGCACGCAATGCCCATGTCTCATTGCCATGTAGCATTGCTGTTCGTATACAGGCATCACACAATCTGCCTTTCATTTTTAGAGAGAAACTTTTTGAGGCCAACATCGGTATAAGCTCTCTGAACTTTTTCCATCCCGTTCTGACTCTGGCTACTGTATTTTCAGAGCACCCTCCACCACTGCTGATTTTGTCACCCAGGTAACGGAAATTGTCCACTATTTCTATAGAACCATCTGGGCAATAGAAGGAGCTAGTATCCTGTGGGCACTTGCTACTTATTGCACCTGAACATCGGCCACATATAAAATCTACGTTCTTAGATAGTTGACCTGTGATCCCACTACATCTTTTATGTACCCATAGTTTGCATTTGGGACATAAAATGGAATTTCTGCCTACACACTGAGCATGGCCATTTCCCTGAGGGCACCTGTGCCCTATTTTCCTTTCTACAAACTAGAACTTTAGTCTTAGACAAGTTAACTTTAAGGCCTTTTGATTCTAGGCCATTCTTCCATGTTTGGAATTTCTTCTCTAGTTCAGCCATAGATTCAGCTATGAGAGTTAGATCATCTGCGTATAGGAGTTCCCATGGGCAGCCGGTCTTAAACTCCTCTGTTATAGCCTGAAGGGCAATAACAAATAGGAGGGGCTAAGGACAGAGTCTTGATGAACACCAACTTTTACACTAAATTCTTCACAATATTCATTGTTAATTGTAACCTTACTGACTGTTTCTTTATACATAGCTTGTGTAGCTCTCACAAGCCATTCATCTACACCTTTTAAATTTGTCACATATATATATTATATTTGGGGAGGGTCATGTTATAATATTGCCAGAAATATATAGTAAAACACACTCACTGTTTGGTTGGTGTTGGTTTTCGCTTTGGTATATTTTATATTTCTTTCGTATTCTGTGGTAACTGTGTTTTTTGGGGGGTTTTTTTATTCATCCATTTCGATATAGTTATATTTATTGAATGCATGTGGCTTTGTGGTTAGAGAGTTAGATTGACAATCTTGAGGTTATGACATCAATCAAAAGGTAAATGATACTTCGCCAAAATGAGATGTTGTTGGATTGAAGCCATGACTATGATTGCTAAGTTAATTTGGCCATGCTATGTCCACACACCTACACAAATATATATGAAGGCTTAGTGGTTAGAGTGTCAAATTCACACTTGTGAGGTTGTGAGTTCAATTCCCGGACCAGGTGATGTGTTGTGTCATTGAGCAAGACACTTTATTTCACGTTGCTCTAGTTCACTCAACTGTAGAAATGAGTTGCAACATCACTAGTGCCAAGCTGTATCTGCCATTGCTTTTTCCTTGGACAACATCGGTGATGTAGAGAGGGGTGACTGGTATGCATGGGCGACTGTTGGTCTTCCACAAACAACCTTACCCGGACTTGTGCATTAGCAAGGACTATTTCTAGGTACAAATCCCATGGTCACTCGTGATTGAAGAGAATCTTAACCTTTCATACATAAGTAAAATTTATCACCAATATACTTAACTTCTCAATGAAAAGACTGCTAAATAAATCTAATCCAGAGAAGCGTATACAAATAAAACATCTTATATAAAATCACCAACATATAGATCCCAATAAAGTAATTTAAAACAAGGAAAATTTCACAAGCAACTTACCCTAGGAATATAGTCCTAGTTAAGCAACCTAAAGATAGAAGGCTCAGCTTTAGGTTGCTTAACTAAGATTCTACCCCTAGGGTAAGATGCTTGTGCAATTTTAGGATCTACCCATAGGTGATTTTGTATAATATATATATATATTTACACAGTCGAAAAAACTATATATTCTCGACTGTTTTCAACTCCAACAGTTGCAAGCGGTGGGAGGGACCGTCCTCATGAAGGCCAGTCAAGCCTGAAATGCATAGTTGTATCCCTTGCTTCTGCTGGACACCACCAGAGGGTGTTAGCATAGCTACGGCTTCCTAAAACCGTGTTTCTTTAGAAATACGAAATTTCTATACATTTTTGTATAAAGCTATGCTTGAAGCGAAATCTTATTTCTATTATATATGTATATAGCGGATTCTTCAATTATTGGCGGTTCGAATAAGAATTCTTCCCCATACGAAACCATGGTAGGGTGATCTATATGTAAGTGAATTAAGATAGAATATTTTACGAGGGATTGTTCCATTAGAGATAAGTTGACCGTTTCTTGCTTATATATATATATATATATTAAAACCATGCTAGCATGGAAAATGAACGTTAAATGATGATGATATATTTATACACACACATATATATATATATATATTGTTTCTGCGTATTTGCACGTAAATAAAAATATAAACGATGATGCACTTGTTGATTGTTCACTGTTCGTCAAACAGGCCAAACGGACAGTATATATACATATATTATATATATATCAATAAAATAGCTCAAGGAACTATTGTCCATAGTTAGTATCTTTTTCACCTTAGCGAATCTGGTCCCTTACGATTTAAACACATATATCTATATATCTGCGTTTATCTCTCTTTTATATTCAATTATAATATACGGCTCGGAAAAATCTCTTTCTGAGCTATTTTATTGTAAGAGACTATTTTGAGTTTCTAACTCAATATATACCTTTGATATATTCGGCTCCGTTAATTTGTTTACCTAATTTAAATGTCGAGTAAACCTGGCTGTTAGAGTTTGTGAGACACGCTATGTTCCGATACCACGTGCGTTATTGTATATATGCATAGTTACGTCCCTTTACGATCTGAGTTCAAATCCCGCCGAGGTTGACTTTGCCTTTCATCCTTACGGGGTCGATAAAATAAAGTACCAGTAATGCACTGGGTAATTTGCTGGCCTTGTGCCTAAAGTAGAAACAGTTATTGTATATACGCACACTATTCAGTTTCCTGATATACTTAGAATTGAGGAGTTTACTAATTTTCTTAATTTATTCTTAAATTGAGTCTGGCAACCCTATTGTCCATAGTTAGTATATTTTTCACCTTAGCGAATCTGGTCCCTTACGATTTAAACACATATATGTATTTATCTGTGTTTATCTCTCTTTTATATTCAATTATAATATATATATGCATATATATATATATATATATATATATATTCATAGCAAATTCTATGCACCACAAATGCTATAAGACGCCATATCTGCTAACATACCAGAGGAAGTGATGCCAATAACATTACATTCTTCAAAGGATCTTTACTAAGAACAAAAAAGCAATCCCTATTCAGATGTCTGCAATAATTATGAGATATCTATAGTAATCAACATAAGATGCCATTGATGTAGTGAAGATAATCAAAAACATCTCTTCATTCAGTTTAATAACTCTTTGATCGTATACAGGAGAGTAGCGATCTTCCTTGATGAAATGAGAATATCAGAGCAGTAAAAGAATGTAGTTCTTTCGCCATTGACGAAACCGTAGGTCCCACAGATGCCATTATTACCGCTCCTAACTCAAGAAAAACTACCTACACACACATAGATATTATATATATATATATATATATATATATATATATATATCATTCTAATTCTAGCATATATACACACGCACGCACATATATATTATATGTATACACACACATATATATACATGCATACACACATATATATAAACATATATATATTCATACACATATATACAAACATGTATATACATACACACATATATACATACATATATATATACATGGTGGTGGCTGCCAACTCGTTTTCGAGTACGGCCACTACTTTATATCCATGTAGGAGAACCCCTACCGATGCGCTGAACAAGTGTGTCTTTTTAGTCCAGCCAGCGACTTGAAAACTCTGGTACAAACACTACACTTGTGACAATTACTGACACATAGTGCTGGGCCCATGGTACCACGTGATGACAAGTGCAGAGAGATCTCCAGATATAAAGCAATGCCTGTGCCGTGAAGCTTTTATAGTGAGCAAAGGCACTGCACAAAGCCAGTCCCACTCTCTTAACAAAGATGATATTTACCAAAAAGAAGAACAAGTCAACATCATTGGATACCATCAGGGTTGCAGGTGTTATGTCAGGGTTTTCCTTCTCCTAGAATTCTGCCTTGACAAAGGCTAAGGGGTCATCTCTCCCGGTGATTTTGGATGGCCATTGACTCTTAAGAGCTCCTTTGCCCTTTGACAGGTTTTGTTTCTAGTCCTGCAGGATGTCCAAAGCCACCCTCCTCACCAAGAAACCTTGGTGGGGTTGCCAGTTTAGTCGCCAACGACCCGACCATGAGACAGGTTGTACTGTGATACATGTAGCACCAACTGGTGACCTGACACACATATATATACATACATATATGGAGGCACATGGCTTAGTGGTTAGAGCATTGGCCTTGCAATCGAAAGGTTGTGAGTTTAATTCTCAGACCAGGTGATGTGTTGTTTCCTTGAGTTATTTCAGATTGCTCCAGTTTACTCAGCTGTAGAAATGAGATGATAGGACTGGGGTCCCTATTATTCCACTGCAAAGTGGTCGTGGAGGTGCCACGGCAAAAAAGCACCCAGCCCACACTGTAAATGAGGTTGGTGTTAGGAAGGGCATCCAGCTGTAGAAATCAAGCCAGAATCAGTTCCCGTCCCACCCTTGCAAGCAGGGAAAAGCGGACGTAAAATGATGATGATGAATATGGTGATGATATATACACACACACACCAGTTGTTCGATCAACTGGAATGCCGATCTTCGAAATTGGTGGAGGTTCATTGCTTGCAGCTGGGGCTGTGAATATTGAGGCAAGAAAATCGAGGAATGAGAGAGGAGAGGTTGAGGAAGAGAAGAGGGAGAAAGAGAAAAAGTCAGAGATTATGTTACTATGGTAATATTTATCCTGTGGATCCATTGGGAACCCCGAAGTATATTGGAGAGGACCTTTGTAGGCCTCTGTATGGCTCGTATTGGAGTTATACATTCATAGAGGGGAAAAGCTTACCAGTTCTTAATTGTTACTTAACTACACACACATATATATTCATATAAAAGAGTAACTGTATCTATGTAAAATATGATTCTTTAAAACAAATATCTTATATAAGCAGCAATGTTTTTATACAGGAAAGAATATACAACAGTGTGATAACAATCTCTATATATATTTATATAACCACGACTAAATCTACATTATTGAGATAACTTATTAGTAGAATTGTTAATAAAAACATTATTTCGGTAGATATTCAATGAAGCATGTCTCTAGAATGAAGAAACGATACTATTGATATATTTGATATTGTGGGTAAATAGCTGCGAAACGAATTCTCATGGCTTCGCTGTATAATCTTTTTCTTTTCTTCTTCGCCTACTTATTCCTGAGAGAGTTGTGCGAGCAGAGTCCTCAAACACTCCTTCCAGCGGGTCCTGTCAGAAGCAACCGTCTCATATATATTTATAAAGCCTTCCATCATAATTTTATTTAAGAATCTTTAAGTGGGGTCAGAGTCCTTAAAAAGAATACCGGGGATATAACTATATATTTCCCCAATCATTAATACTGTTAACATGTGAAACATTGTTTTTTTATTTTATCTATGTTGATTGTTATATAAAAGTTTGTCATTTGTAACAGTTTGTCACTTGTAATATCTAGAACAGAAAATACAGCAACACATAAACTATATCTAATATATTGCATTGTTTGTGGAATAGATGAATAACAGAATTGTTGTAATTCCTGCTTACCGTTTTCAGGAATTCAGTTAATATTATATGAAAGATAATTCCCGAAATTTTATCTGGTCCTTTTGGCTCTTTGCCGAAGGGATCTCTGCCAATTCAGTGAAATCGTCTTACCTAATTCCTCAATTACAATGGAACCGTATGCAATGTTCTCGTAGAGAAATTTTCCATGTGTTCTCTCAACTTAACAATGTTCACATTAGACAAGACTTCCAATTTCTAACCCAACAGTTCATCATCCTTAATCATATTCATTCCAAGCTAGGAAGAAACACTTTTGTTCGCTCTCACCTACAACATGTATTTTCCTTCCCTTTCAAATTATGTCCTCTAGAATTCGCCCTTATCCTCATCATACTACTCTCTCTCTCTCTCTCTCCTTACCATGTCTTGAGAAAGGGCAGTGCCCATGGTCTTACAGACTCCCCACCTCCAAGACCAAAGACATCGACACCATTGATCTTCGATTTAAATTATTGCAAGCCAATTCGGGGGGGGGGGGGGTCAGAGACGGAGTTCCAGAAGACCGAGGTTCGAGAGGGATGGGGGTAGGGGGTTACTGATTATAGCAGTTTCTGGTCTGGGATATTAATACGTGGTGAAATATAGTGTGATGTGGTGTGGTGTGTGGTGTAGTTTGTGGTGTTGTGTGGTGTAGTGTGCGGTATGGTGTGGTGTGGTGTGGTGGTGTGGGGTATGGTGTGGTGTGTGGTATGGTGCAGTGTGTGGTGTGTGGTGTGGTGGTGTGTGTGGTATGGTATGTGGTATGGTGTAGTGTCATGGTATGGTGTGTCTATTAAAACCTTCATCAGTTAGTTTAGTGGGATGATGAATGGGAAATTCTTAGCATGTCACACTGACTGACACGCACACGTGCAAAGAAACAAACAGACACTCACACATACACATACAAACACACCCACCCACACACACATATATATATATATATATATATATATATATATATATATATATATATATTTAAAGGTTAAACAAGGTTCAATGAATAAATAAAAGAATGAGTTTTACAATAGATTGGAAGCACTTAACAGAATGGTTTTCTGGAGTTATTAATATTTTATCTGATGAGGACGTACTGTTGAAGATAGCTCAGTACCTCTGAAATGTGTATAATAAAATATACTTGATCACACGATTATCTATTTTTGTTAATATTTTGAATTAATATATATATATATATATATACACATACGATATTAATAAATGGAAACTATATTTATAAAACCATATTTATTTCATTATATATATTTCAGGGATACCACATTAAATTATGGTATGCCTTCATCAGACAAAATACAATATATAACAGTTTTACAAATAGCTTTGACGTACCCTTTTAAAATGCAACCATTACTTTTGGAGGCTGTCTGGATAGTGATTTGTTTATATTATTTTAATAAGTCATAGTGTTAAGCACAATTAGAAAAAGACGGAGAGAAAGAAAAAATATATATATATATATATATATATATAGAGAGAGAGAGAGAGAGATAGAGATAACGAAGGAGTTGTGGTAAGGAACCAGATGGACCATAACGCACCAGAGTACTCAATACTTAGGCTAGTAGAGTGGGTAATAGGAAAATGTATGACCCCGACGGCAGAACTCAAGCCGTTTCGACGGCTATTTCTGGATATATATATATATATATATATATAATGATATATATAAAATCATATACATATATTCATATACAATTTAAGTTATTTTAATCACCTAAATGTAAAACTGGTGGTTCTGGTAGGTAAATCATAATGCAAAAATTTAATAAAGCACTCGACGTTATGTACGTCAACCATCGTAGATGTGATATCCAGTGGTTGGTAGAGGAATCGGAGTAAAGTATTTAAAACAACAGAAGGCCGGACAGGAAGATATGCTGTAGGTTTTAATTCCGTGAAATATAAATATTTTCATTTTTCCAATTTCCTATTTTCTTTTCCCTATCTTCCATGAAAAGTATGGGTTCTACGTAACCCTGTTTCTAATTCTGTGGAAGTTACTTGATGAGATCGACATGTCTTGCATCATATTTCGATGATGGAGCTGAGCCATTGGAATATGTATAGTGATTTCACGGAATTAATATATATATATATATATATATATATATATATATACATATATATATATACATGTGTGTGTGAATATTGTATTCAATATGTGGGTGTGATGAAAAAAGAAGTACACTCACGGAAAAACGAAGCATTCCTATAAAAGCAATTCTTTAAACGCATAGGTGTTTTTAATGTGATGAAAACAACAACAACAGCAACAGCCACAAGTCACTTCAGACGATATTGTATCGGTCTGCACTTAGTTGGTATCCAAAGTATGTTTGGTGTGGCTTCCTTGGGGTTCTTTTGTTAGTCTTTTGTTGGTGTTGTTGTTGTCTGGCTGCATATTTGATTTACACATTTCATCATAGTGTGTTATAATCACACATACATATATATATATATAGGGATAATAATAAACATTTGTTTTTTTACATATATATTTACCCAATGAAAAGAAATTTGTTTATAAAAATAAATTATAGTTTTGTTTTTAAATAAAAGTACGTTTTCAGAAATAGTTATATAGCGGAAAACTGGGTTGTATGAATGTAACAAGGAGAGATGGTTTGTGTGTATAATATTTAATCAACAATTTAACGGTATAGTTGACATGTCAATGAATAAACGAAAGAATGAAGAAAAGTTAGTAGTTACCGTTTTGATCGCCAGGCAAACGCGGCTGGCAGAAGACGCCTGGCGAAGGCCAGGCGCCGGAAGGGCAAAATAGAGAGTGAGAACTTAAAGTTGTTAGTTTTATAGGGTTCTGACCGGAAGTTACAGAAAGGGTTCTACTTCCTGTCTAGATGGTGTTAATCTATTGGGGTTGTGAGTGTCACAACAAGGGAGGCAACTGCTACAGTTATGATTATCTAAATAGATTTTGTACCAACCGTTTTCGCTATGAGTAGCTTTTCAAAGTTTCAATTTAATTTGTGCTGGTGTTAAATATACTTCACACACACGCACACGCGCGCAATGTATTATATCTAAAGCATGAAAATAACCTTCTTTTAGTGTGTCTCATCCATCAACCAACGTCATTAACATTTTGTGAAGCTGCTGTTCGTTCTGAGTTGGAATTTCCTCTGCCATTTCTAAATATTTCGTCCAAAATAATAATATATCTTCAGTGTGTTTCGATACTTGAACCTGAACTAAAATTATAGGTGCGTAACTAAATATCGTAAATACCTACACCTTATGTGTGTGTATAAATACAAACACATATATACATATGTGTTTGTATTTATACATATGTATATATATTTATTTATATACAATAAAAATAACAAGAACAACCACAATAACAATAACAACAGTAACAACAACACTAACAGTAACAGCTGTTATAGGAATTAGAAGTATCAAGTGAGGTAAAATTTACATCATAGTTAATTATTCTAAGTTGAAGAGTTTTAAAAGGTAAGAAGAATAAAGAAAAGCTCGGCCGTTCCTCAGTCATTATGTCAAGGTTTCTATGAAGATAAACTGCATTCTTTATAATAAATATATCTGATATATAGTGACATAAGTTTGTAGGAACTGAGAGAAGAGATTGGGTTGACCTTAGACAACACCTGCCCTGCTAGTAACACACACACACACACACACATATATATATATATATATATATATATATATATATATATATATATATATATATATTATAAAGAAAACGAAAAATCAGTGATGCACCTGGACTTAGTTTATTTCGTGTTACAAATGTTTCGCCGGCATGTAGCTCGAGTCATGGTCCTTGTATGGATCTGGCTGATTTGTAACACGAAATAAACTAAGTCCAGATGCATCACTGATTTTTCGTTTTCTTTATAATATCTACACTCTACTCTGATGAATATCGAGTGCTA
>OZ024754.1:46204737-46217237 GCA_964016885.1 Eledone cirrhosa
TCCTGTATGAGCAAGACAAGGTCACCTGACCTAGCATTGATCACAACAGGACAACTCATCTAACCCATGCAAGCGTGGAAAAATGGACATAAAACAGTGATGATGATGATGATATATACATATATATATATATATACATACATAAATATATTTACATATACATATATATATATACATACATAAATATATATATATATATATATTTATATGTATATATATATATGTATGTATATATATATATATATATATATATATATATATATATATATATATATATATATATATATATATATATACATATGTATATATATATATATAATTATAGTTATAATTTATGATAGTCTAACTGCCAATAAAACATATACACCAGTTGAATTTCACTTCTGTTTTGTTATTTGTTTGGTACATAATCCCTTCCCCGGTTAGATTAGACCCTTATCAGTAAAACTCTAAGATCTTGTAAGGTAATCCCATAGATAAAGTGTAAAACTAGAAATACACTATATAGCATAATACGCTCAACGGGACAATGTTGAAACGCGACTACAATGTAGAGAAGGATGACTCATAGTGTAGGAGAAGGGATGAAGGATCACTAACGGGAACTCCAAGACAAGAAAATCTCGTTAGGGCTCTGCCAAATTAGAATATTGTGACTGTCTAAAAGAATGGCGAGGTAAAAAACCATATCTTCACACAAAACCGATGCAATGCTCAAGCAATTTAAAGAAGCTACCCACATTGTTGGGATTAAATCCACTCTCAATAACAAAAAGCCCAGAACCTCATGAACGGTGACAAAAATATTTTGCTACATAGGAATAGATACAAGGAAGTGCACAAAAAGTTATAAACCCACTCTCGATAACATACAGAAACAGAACAGTAACAACTTAGTGACGGGTGAGAGTGAAAAAATATTACACATCACATAAGAATAGACACAGACAGACAGAGGGAATGAGGGACAAGCGTAGAGATGCGGACATACACATGCATACATACACATGCACATACACAAGTTTAGCTTTGAGAGCTACACTAATCTACGAACATGACACCACGGCACATAGTACCATAATCACAGTTTCCTGACCCAGACTAATGACCAGGCTTCAAAGACCCACAACCCTTCAATACTGTACCCAAAACACTAACAAATAAAAATGTGTATGGGTGTGTGTTTGTGTGTGTGTGTTCAAGAAGCAACTGGACAATAACGCCCCACCCTTGGCATAGAGCGTATCATCATCTCCCCTTCTCCCATCTTTCTTCCGTAGTCTCATAACCCTTGTTTTTTCCTTCCCTTTCCTCTCATTTAAGGCATTTATAGCCCTTTCTCCTACTTTCCTATACAGCCAGAACTGCCCTTCTTTACCCCTTCCCCCTCTGTTCACTATTTAATTTTGTTTTTATCGTCTTTTTATCTTCATATATCCATCGATATTTGTAATGTTATTCATACAATTGTCAATAAAAACAATTTTGCTAATAAATAAATGAATAAAATTACTAAGATTCCAGGTGAGCATATATCAAGACAAGGGCCCGAAATGAGGGCTGTGGGTTTGAAGCTCCTTTCATTTATTAAGAAGATCCAACTGGCAACAACGATGGTGGTGCTCCAGTAGGGACATGGCCCAAGTAAAGGAACAACGAACCAATATGAAAAGGGTCTAAGATATGAGAAACCACAGAAATAATGGTTTCTGATTTAGGCACAAGGTGAACAATTTCAGTGGAGGAGAAAGTCGATTACATCGCCTCCACTGCATTACTGGTACTTTATTTTATCGACCTTGTAAGGATGAAAGGAAAAGCTAACTTCGGCGGGATTTGAACTCAGAACGTAAAGGACCGCAAGGCTATGCTCCGAAGCATGGTGTCCGACGCTCTACCGATTCTGCCAATCCACCGCCCCTAGGAACTTATAATAAAAGATTTCGCCACCATTTAAGGTTTCATCATCAATCTTCCCTTTGTGTCTCATTTCTTCTATACCAATCCTTTTTTGTATCATGTTTCTACCTTCCGGCCCACCACCCAACACACAACGCTTATCTTCAGTTCTTCCTTCTCACTCCCTTGACGCCACCCACCCAACATCCATACCTTCACTGTTAGTCCCCTCATCTCCACCATCACTACTCACCTGTACCACCTCCCTCCCTCCTCAGTGTTTGTGCCCCTCCCATCCCCACCGTTTCTACTCACTTCTATCAACACCCCTGCCACTGCCACCCCCAACACCACCCACCACCACTTTCATTCATCTGTACAAAGACGTCCTGCCACGTAGCAATACACAGCAGCACTTATATATATATATATATGTGTTGTGTGTGTATATATGTGTGTTTATATATATATATATGTGTGTGTGTGTGTGTATATATGTGTGTGTATATATATATATGTGTGTGTGTGTATACATATATATATATATGTCTATATATATATATATATGTGTATACATATATATGTCTGTATATATATATATATATATATATGTGTGTGTGTGTGTGTGTGTGTGTGTGTGTGTGTGTGTGTGTGTGTGTGTGTGTGTGTGCGGAAACGTTTAAAAAGTCCTGTGGGCAGACTCTGTTGGTCTCTGTTAGTCACTGTTAGTGTCTGTTGGTCACTGTTGGTCTCAGTTGGTCACTGTTGGTCTCAGTTGGTCACTGTTAGTCACTGTTGGTCACTGTTAATCACTGTTGGTCACTGTTAGTCACTGTTGGTCACTGTTAGTCTCTGTTGGTCACTGTTAGTCTCAGTTGGTCACTGTTGGTCTCAGTTGGTCACTGTTAGTCACTGTTGGTCACTGTTAGTCACTGTTGGTCACTGTTAGTCACTGTTGGTCACTGTTAGTCACTGTTGGTCACTGTTAGTCTCAGTTGGTCACTGTTAGTCACTGTTGGTCACTGTTAGTCACTGTTGGTCACTGTTAGTCACTGTTGGTCACTGTTAGTCACTGTTGGTCACTGTTAGTGTCTGTTGGTCACTGTTTATCTTAATATGCTAGAATCTACCTACAGGTGAACAATATACTACCAACTGACAAAATACCGCTGCTACACTACCACCACCACCACCACCACACCGCTACCACCACCACAACAACACTACCACCACCACAACAACACTACCACCACCACAACAACAACAACACTACCACCACCACCACCACACCGCCACCACAACAACACTACCACCACCACCACCACCACCGCTACCACCACCACAACAACACTACCACCACCTCTGCCACTACTACTACTACTTTACACTCTTCGCCACCGCCACTATTATTATTCTCTATCGCCATTACCACCATCACTAACTTCACTATCTTTACCACCTTCAGCTCTTCCACCACCTCACTGGTGTCTCAACTACCTCCACCACCACACCATTATCTCCACCAACAACACCACGCACAGCACACACCCCCCATACCACCACCACCATCCACATCCCCTACCACTACCACACCACCATTCCCACTACCACTACCACCATCACTCCACCCATTCCACAACTACTCCCACCACTACTATCACAACATTCACCTCCCAATTGATATAAGCCGAGACTTTACATTACATATTCGTCGGGAGAAGCGATAATTCTATCTTCCACCAGTTTTCTCAAGAATTACAAGTTACAACGTTACAAATTAACCAGGGTAGTAACAGGGTGGCTATAGGTGATAGTAACACGTTGAGAGAGAGGTAGAGAGAGAGAGATTTCACTACAACCACAATGGTAAGAAAATCTTTAAATTTACACAAATTCCGTTGTCATCAGATTTTATGTTGTTGTTGCTCTTGTTATTGCTGTTGTTGTTGTTGGTGGCGGTGTTGTTGTTGTTGTTGGTGTTGTTGATTTTGTTGTTGCTGTTGTTAATGGTGGTGTTGCTGCTTGTTGCATTTGTTGTACTTTCGAGTCTCGAATAATAGTCGCGCCACCCCTTTATTAGTTTTTCAGATCCCCCCCCCCCCCCCCCCCCCCAGCTCTTATTCCAACACCCTCCTTTCGTTTATTAAATTTTGCTAATCTAAAACCGGCAAAATTTCATTTTAAGTGGTCATCGACAATTTTCTTAATACATTAAAAAACATTATACATGACAAAAAAAAGTACATTACAGGAAATCCCTTATGTTATAAAATAAATAGGATGGGTTAGGGTCTCAATATGTAAACTAAAGGACAACCTAGAAAAAATATCGAATTTTCACACTCACTCATCCCGCGTACCCCCCTCCTCCCCCATTATATGGAACCCGAGAGTACTTGTTGTTCTCGTTGGTCTTGTTGTTGTTGTTTAGCCGGTTCTTTATCATTCGGAATTCAAATCCTGCCTCTGTCAATTTTGTATTTTATCCTTTCGAAATCGATAACATAAAGTACCTGTCACGTACTTGAGGTCGATTATATCGACTTTTTCTCCACCCTCCAGCCTCTAAAAAATTGCTGGCCTTGTGCTAAAACTACAAACCGTTGTTGTTTAGCCGACGGTCAGCTCTGGTCAAGCAGACCTATAAAAGCATTCCAGCTGTGACCTTCATTTTATATAATGAATATTCTATGTTTTCGTTTATTTCTTAGCCATGAATGTTGTTTTCCTTTAGATTGAGAAAGATGTTTCCGACAATATTTCGTTTAACTATCCGATTTTCTTTCTGCCTTAAATTCCAAAATAAACCCATTTTATTCTTATGCATTGCCTTTTAGATAGGCTCAAAATCCCTATATTGTCATAAACAGTAAGCGTGGTTTTATAATTTATCTGCTATTTCTAGTAAGTTCAACAACCATGTAGTGGTGTCTTTATAAGAAGTATTACCGGCAAAAGTGAAATATAATACGTTCACTGAAAGATTGAAAACGTGTTGCGTTCTCAGCGCTGTAAACAACCATACTGATTGCTTATTTTATTTTCACTTTTTAACAAAATAATTTAATGTTACGAAATACATCATTTATTTATTCTTTTATCTTAGAATCTGTGTAATTGTGTAACTAATGTCCAGCGCTTTCGCCTCGTTAGCACCCGTGGTAATACTACCAGTGTGTTGGCTTGCCTCAAAAGGTATTCGAAGGAGGCTCCAGCACCCCTTATGGTATGTGACCGATTGACACACTTAGTCCAAGAGAAATTCTGCAAGGCGGGATTTGAACTCCATATATACATTAATGTCGGTGACTTAATACTAAACACGATCGGGGTTGATTCTTTTCGACTAAAACCTTTCACCTACAAATCCATCACCACATGAACATGAAAATAAGCTAAGGTTATAGTAAAGAGTACATTTCACATTTGGCTTGGGCACCTATCTAGATTGGGGGTGGGCTATATTTTATATCTAGCCCGGGCTTATTGCCAGCATTACACGGGCCTGGTAAATAGGAAGTGAGAAGGTGATTGACATCTGCTTGGAACGAAAGCTGCGGCCATGTTCGTTTTTATGAAGTGGAGGGATGGGGTTAAGCTGATCTTCCTTTTGAGGTTTTATTCTTCTTTCTTCTACATACATATAAAAAACATATTCCAAGTCCGGAAGCTCATCCAACCTGTGCTTATCCCGGTTTCATTGGCGTTAGGTGACTGATAGTACAACCCCCCCCCCCCCCCCCGGATAAGACGCTAGTCCATCACAAGGTTAACCCCAGCTACTGTTGGTACTCGTTTTCAGCTGACTGTACTCGTCCGATGTGAAATGAAGTGTTTTACTCAAAAGCACAATGTGCTATCTGGTTCAAGAATCGAACCCTAACAATACAACAGTAAGCCGAACACCATAACCATTAGACCACGCAACTTCACACAAGCGTATATATTTATATGCATGTATATTTACATACATACATGCATACATATATGTGTGTGTGTTTGTATATTCCTCTGTAAATATCACGTGATATCTATGACAATGGAATGGAGAAGAAGACGTCAATCTGAAAGCAAAGAACTCTGGTGATTTTAGCCTTTCGATAAATAGAGATCGATAGGATAAGTACCGAAGTACTGAGATCGATATAATTGGCAAAATGAATTGAACGCCATGCTCAAGCATGGCGACATTTAAATTCACCAAAACAGTAAAAGCATGGCTGTGTGATTAAGAAATTTTCCTTGCAAACTCATGATTTCAGGTTTTGTCTGTGGAACATCTTGGAGGACTTCTTCTATATCTTCGGGTTGACTACTGTTTTGTGAGTGAAACTTGGTTGAGAGAAACTGTAGAAACTCGTGCCAGTGTGTGTGTGTGTCACTCGTCACTAAGCGGTTTGATAAAAGAAGATCGATAAAATAAGTAGCAGACTTGAAGAGATAAGCATGGTCAATATCTTGTGACTAAAACCAATAAATGAGCAAAAGAGAATATTTGTGTGTGTGTGTGTGTGTGTGTGTGTGTGTGTGTGTGTGTGTGTGTGCACAAATACATGTATGTATAGGTATACTTGCACAGCTACATGAATAGATATATAGATAGAGGGTGGGGCTAAGCATGTAGGTAGATAATTGGATGGGTAGTTAACCCAGTAAATCAGTAGGCAGGTAAATGTGTTAACAGGTAACATATGGTAAGACCCAATTGTTGCGAAGATTGCCCCAGTATTTTACCAATCGCATTTAGTTGTAACCATTACACTTGAACATATGATGTGTAAATAACAGTAGAAAAGAGGTCAGGTCACTTCATTGCTGGGGTCGCGGTAGAGAGGTCAGGTCACTACACAGCTGGGGTCACGGTAGAGAGGCCCTGTCACTACACAGCTGAAGTCATGGTAGAAAAGTCAGGTCATTGCACAGCTGAGATCACAGTATAGGTGTTGGTTGTGGTAGTGTGTCAGTAAAAGATGCAGAACGAAGTTCTCCTGTCGTTGGAAGATGTGAAATTTAATGTCTTGGATTAACACTTCATCTGAGAGAGAATTGTATTTAGTTCTTTATCAATTTCTATCTCGGAAGAAAGCCCTGTCCCGAAACGCCAGATTCCGCTTCAGTCTAAGGTATATGAATTTATTCAAACCCACAAATTTCTGAACAAGACACTTTATTTCACCTTGCTCCACTCCACTCAGCTGGCAAAAAGGAGTTGTACCTGTAATTCAAAGGGCCACCCTTGCCATATTCTGTGTCATGCTGAATCTTCCTGAGAACTATGTTATGGGTACGCGTGTCTATGGAAACTCAGCTAATTGTACGTTAATTTCACGAGCAAACTGTTCCGTTGATCGGATCCACTGGAACAATCGCCTCCATATATATATATATGGGGGGGTTGGGGGGGGGGGGGGTATCTTGATAGATTCGTAGGGACGTCGTTTTGACATACGGCGTTTCTTAGGCATTTTAAGCCTGAGTACAACACATTTTTTCCAGAGAAAGATAGAAAGTGAGAGAGAGTAAATGGGAAAGAGATATAGAGGAACAATCCACCCCAGTATAAGGCTGGTACTTTTTTTATCGACCTCGAAAGGATGAAAGGCAAAGTTGACATCTATATATGTATATATATATATATTTATTTACGTAGAGCGCGGAGCGTATGTGCATAAACACGCACGCACCGTACTGTATTATGGCAGTATTGTGTTAGCTCAATGTACAATAACAGAGCCGTTATATGCAAAAGAAACCAAAGAACGCTTACATACTCAAACAGTCTTTATTTACTTACAATGTTTCATCCTCATCTTTTGGCAGGAATCATCAGAGCCTAATAAATACAGTGTTGAGTATAAGCTCCACAAAAACCTAGTCACACGAACAATCAGAGTAAAGATAGGGAGATTGGAGATGGCGAACATATTAATAAAAGATCGAAGGCCATATTCAGTTGATTCAGGTTTATTTAAAATTCCGTTATATATATATATATATATATATATATATATATATATATATAAACTGCATGGATTATTACTCCTTTGTATTTAGTTGAAGCCCATTTCCTGATGTTAATGTCTTCCTCTCGACATTTCCATCTCATCAGAAGGAGTTTATTGCCAGCACTGTTGGCACCCCTCCCCCTAACATGTTGGACGTGTGGCAACATGTTAGCGGGAGGAGTGTTAACATATCAATGCACGCACCATTAAAGAACTAACTACAAGTGAGGCTGACAAACAATATTATTCAGTGATTAATGAGGGAAACATTGGCAGGATCAGTAGCGCGTCGAACAAAATATCTTGCGCTACTTAGTTATGTCTCGAGTTATGTTTCTGAGTTCAAATTCCGTTGGGTTCGATAAAATAAATACCCCTGTGGGGTGGGGTGGGGTGTCTGTTGCAGAGGGTGTCTTTAGCCAATCTCTGCAGTAACGCTTTTGTCGTTTTGTCCGCGGTGCGCAGCTGAAGATCCGCTCAGACTGGGGTGTAGTGTTTGTTCCTCCCCCTCTCCTGTAAGACTGTGGTGCACTCATTGTTCCTCCCCCTCTCCTTCGATAAGATTTAATTGACTTTAAACCCGCCCCTCTACAAATTTTCTCTGAGACTCAAAAAATAGGATTAGCCCTAACACACACACACACACACACACACACACACACACACACACACACACACACACACACACACACACACACACACACACACACACACACACACACACACACACACACACACACACACACGTGCGCACGCACGCACGCACATGCACGCACACACACACACACACACACACACACACACACACACACACACACACACACACACACACACACACACACACTCTTATTACATCCTTAAGTACAAACAGACAACTGAGCAAAAACACGGTAGCAAATAACGGGAATACAGTTAAACAAAATAAACGAGTGAAAGATCTGTGTGTGATGGAATGATGTATGAATGAGTTGAATGAAAGTGAGAACGAGTGAAAGATCTGTGTGTGATGGAATGATGTATGAATGAGTTGAATGAAAGTGAGAACGAGTGAAAGATCTGTGTGTGATGGAATGATGTATGAATGAGTTGAATGAAAGTGAGAACGAGTGAAAGATCTGTGTGTGATGGAATGATGTGTGAATGAGTTGAATGAAAGTGAGAACGAGTGAAAGATCTGTGTGTGATGGAATGATGTGTGAATGAGTTGAATGAAAGTGAGAACGAGTGAAAGATCTGTGTGTGATGGAATGATGTGTGAATGAGTTCAATGAAAGTGAGAGCGAGTGAAAGATCTGTGTGTGATGGAATGATGTGTGAATGAGTTGAATGAAAGTGAGAACGAGTGAAAGATCTGTGTGTGATGGAATGATGTGTGAATGAGTTGAATGAAAGTGAGAACGAGTGAAAGATCTGTGTGTGATGGAATGATGTGTGAATGAGTTGAATGAAAGTGAGAACGAGTGAAAGATCTGTGTGTGATGGAATGATGTATGAATGAGTTGAATGAAAGTGAGAACGAGTGAAAGATCTGTGTGTGATGGAATGATGTGTGAATGAGTTGAATGAAAGTGAGAACGAATGAAAGATACAGAAGTGAAAAGAAATATCGACTTTATACCTATATCACCTTTTATTTCTCCATTATGACCAAACCGTAGAAGATTAATTGTATCATGAGATCCACACCATAGTTACAACAACAACATTCACTACTATATGCTACCCCCATCCCCTATTCCTTCTTTCCTTCCTTTCAATTAATGAACACCCGATAAAGATCTTTGTTAATAAATAAAGCAAGACAGAGCTTAGTAATGGGCGGGCTGAAACTTAACAGATAGACCTCTTGCTAAGATAGCTCAGCTTAAAACCTTCCGATAAGAAAGCTTAGTAAATGATACTCGTAGTTGACTTGGAAGATTTAGTTTACAAATACGGTGCTTCTTCTTCTTCATATTTTTATTATTATTTTCAAATCTCACTGAAGTTAGATTTGCCTTCATCCTTACGGGGTCGATAAAATAAAGTACCAATAACGTACTGGGGTCGATTTAATTGATTTTCCCCCTTCCCTTCAAATTGCTGGCCTTGTGCCAAATGTAGAAACAATTCTTCTTCTGTTTATTTCTGAGAGGGTCGTTGGGGGACAGTCCTGTCAGCAGGTCCTGTCAGGAGTAACTGTCTCCAATTAATCTGGTTGCTTCTCAGAGAATATTTGATAAAGAAATTTGGAGGTAGGGATAGAAGTATTGTTGATTATTTTTACCCCAGCTTTTAACTGGGAAGAATTTCCCGACTTTGAAATGATGAAAAGTAATGTTGATTTCGACTGTTTCAACTCAGAAGAGAAATGGATTTTGCCATCGACTGGTCTGAGACTAGATAAACTATTGACATTTTCACATTGGCACAAGACAACTCGAGGCCTCATGATGAACTTCTTAAACACTAAACCATGTCTGTATCCTCTACTTACTGCATTATATATCGATAATAATTAGTGGACAAAACCGTTGGAGCGTCGGACAAAATTTTGTTCGGCCAACAATTTGTGGGGGTGGAGAAAGTCGATTACATCGACACCAGTACATAACTGGTACTTTATTTTATCGACCACCCAGAAGAATGAAAGGCAAAGTTGACCTCGGCTGGGTTTAGACTCAGAACGTAAGTAAATGGTGCAAAGCATTTTATCGACGCTCTAACGATTCTGCCAGTCTAGAAGAAGATAAAATAACTGCCAGAATTTATGCAATGCATCCAAAGAAAAAAAACAAGGTTTTATGTTATGTTATTGTTATTATTATTATTATTGCATTTGGAAGCAGCTACAAGATTTGGTGAAATTCGCACTCAAAACGATGTTATTTACAACCCTGACAAAGTAGCTGTAGGAGCAGTAGTAACAATAGCAGCAGCAACAGCAGTAGTAGTAGCAGCAGCAGCAGACATTTGCTAAATAACGACGAGGAATGATAGTCATGCGATAGTCGCACCTTCTTACATATAACGAATTATAAACTGTCGCGAACTTTATATGTTGCACTATAATGAAATGGGGTTATACCTATATAGGGTTTGACATGGCTCCCCATAATATAGTGAAAGAAGGGTGGTTATATCATGCTCAACTTACATCTATATAGGGGTTGTATTAGTGCTTGGGAAATATCATGCCGAACTTACATATATATATATATATATACAGTGGCGGAATGGGTCTAAAAATATTGGTTGCCAGGAGATGAAGGGGGCCCACCTACATATAGAATGCTATCATTTAATTTTTATAATGAATAAATAACATTTTCAAAAAATACATAAGTGGAAACAAAGTAGTGCAATCAAATTTTTGCGGAAAAATATCTTACCTTCTCCAATAAAAAATATTAGGTATTTTGCGAAATCTAGAGACTTTCAATAATGACCTTTGGTCTTTCACACTCACTCAATGTGTGTGTGTGTACACACCACCTTCACCACTAATTGATTTGACAGATGTCTTTAACACATTGATACCAAATATTATTGGCAGTATTGGTAGAGGGTTGGACGCCATGCTTTGACGCATAGAGTTACGGCCCTTGCCATTCTGAGTTCAAATCCCGCCGAGGTTAACTTTGCCTTTCATCCTTACGGGGTCGATTAAATAAAGTACCAGTAATACACTGGTTAATTGCTGGCCTTGTGCCTAACGTAGAAACAATTATTTGGTCAGTAGTTCGTGTGTAAGTATATATATATATATGCTTGTGTGTCTGTGTGTATGTTTGCATGCATGAATGAATACACTAAGCTTTAGATTTAGTAGAATGTACAACCACTGATTCCAGCTATTTGCAATATCGTATATTATGGTTTCTAGTAATTGCCTGGGGAATTGGTTGACTAAATGCTTTGCTTAATTGTTTTATTCATTTTTTTTTATTTTATTCTTTCTCTTAGAAGTCAGGCATTTTTTTTTTTTTAAGCAACGCATTGGCCCCTAAAATACTACAGTGGGGCCTGCAATGCTACTGTGGGCTCTTGCAATGCTACCGTGGCCCCCCTTGCGTCTACATTAGAAATCATTTTTTCTTGTTTTCATATTCTCTATTTGCTTGTTATTGGTGTTTTGTCAAAGATATAATGGTAAGGGACTTCAGAATATATATATATGTAATATGTCTGCTGGCATCACGGGTGGATGGTAATACATGACCAGCGACATATGCCAATGACTGCGTAACTCCACCTATGATTACATAAGCATCTGATGAAATCACATGCATAACCATGTAACAGAAATATATCATACAGTAAATCAATTATGGTGAAATAAACCCGTCTTAACTACTCTTAAATTCTCTCTCTCTCTCTCTCTCTCTCTATATATATATATATATATATATATATATATATATATATATATATATATATATAGAACACATACACATCGCCCCTACTCATACACACACACAAAATACATAGATGCACACCGATACATATATATACATACTAACACAGACACATAGCCACACATATCATCACCAGTTTAATTTAATTAACCTGAACCATACCGTAAAGAAGGGATCAGTTTGAGGCATATTAAAATAT
>OZ024754.1:46219737-46242237 GCA_964016885.1 Eledone cirrhosa
ATATATATATATATATATATATACCCATTCTATATGACTAAAGAGGTCAACTGCCAGACATCCAGTTCTGACAATTTCATAGCTGTCATGTCAGTGAGATCAAAGAGAGAGAGAGAGGCGATGGTAAAGAAGCATCTTTTAGAGAATCTCTGCCAAACTCTCTCAACATGACAAAACCGAAACACTTGCCATAGATTGCATTGTACTATATCATGTAAATTACGGCTGTGTATGTGTGTGTATATGTATATGTGTGTATGTGTGTGTGCATATGTGTATGTATACGTGGGCGGTGGTGTATCTGTATGTACGTGCGTGTGTGTGTACGCTTATGTACGTGTGCGTATAGGTGTGTAAGTGTATGTATACGTGTGTGCAATTTGGTATATATATATATGTGTGTGTGTGTATCTATGTGTGTAGATGTGTATATTTGTGGGTGGATCTCTGTGAGTATTTATGTGCAGGCGCGTGTCTGTGTGAGTGTAGGTATGTGTATGTATGTTCCTGCGTGAGGATATGTGCACGTGTGTGTGTGGGTATATGTGCGTGTATATATACGAATGTGTAGGCAATATATGTGTGTGGTTGAGCTCGGTATGTTTATATATTGTGGGAGGGAAAGGGTGAGAGATGCAGAGAGATAGAAAATGAGGTAAGGAGCAACGTCTTTGTGTTATATATATATATATATATATATATATATATATATATATGTGTGTGTGTTTGTGTTATATATATGTGTGTGTGTGTTTGTGTTATATATATGTGTGTGTGTGTTTGTGTTATATATATATGTGTGTGTGTGTTTGTGTTATATATATATGTGTTTGTGTGTAAAATATTCATACATATTGGAAGACTACCAGCTTATTAAGAAATATATGAAGAGACATGGAATGTTTAGAAAGAGAAATATACGGACATGGTGTGTGTATGTGTGTGTATATATATATGTGTGTGTGTATGTGTGTATATATATATATATATATATATATATATACACATACATACATAGCGAGAGAGAGACAGTCAATATGCGAGATTTTCATATATATATGTATATATATATATATATATATATATATATATATATATATATGAGAGAGAGAGAGACCAACGTCAAAAAAGTCAGTTTGTGAGAATTACAGAAAGAGAGAGGGGGGGGGAGATAGCAAGAATGAGGGGAGAGTGAAGGGCAGATAGAGAGACAGGGAGAGAGATAATGAGAGTAACAGGAAGAGAGAGAGACAGACAGAAAAAAAGATTGAAAGACAGAGACAGAGGGAGAGAGATTCAAATAGAGACAAGAATAGAGAGACTGACGGAGAGAGGGGGAGACACAGATGACAGGAAAAGAGACAGGCAGAGAGAGGGGGGGGTAAATTAGGTGAAGAAAAGTGCAAGAGATGGGGACATGTGTTATATAACAACTAATTATCAAGTTACAACAACATTTCTTAGAAATTAGAACAAATATTTACATAATAGTAATAACAATAATTCTTTCATTTATTGGCTGCAACTACACACACACACGTACACACACGCGCACGCACACACGCACGCACACACACACACACACACACACACACACACACACACACATATATATGTATATATATACACGTACATATATATTTACACACACACATATATATAAATATATACACATACATATATACTTAGATACATCTATATATATACATACACACACATACGTACATTCTTACAAGAAAATTACTACACCTGTATTTGCCACTACACAGTCCACACTTACCCACGCAAAAATAATGCAACAGATCAAAACACCATACAACCCTCTCCACCGCTTTGCATATTGCCACAAGGATAAATCTAAAGATCTATTGATTGAAATTATAATTGTTATATAACACACCCACTCTTTAGTTTAGTTTTCGCTTTAGTCCAGTATATCTTCATATTTTTATAATGTTAATTGTTGGTCAATCAATGATAAACATTGCCAGCTAAATCATTTATGAAAATATAAATATATACTGAACTGAAATGAAAACCAAACAGTGAGTGTGTTTCATTATTATGGCAGTATCGGTAGAGGGTCGGACGCCATGCTTTGACGCATAGAGTTATGGCCCTTGCCATTCTGAGTTCAAATCCCGCTGAGGTTAACTTTACCTTTCATCCTTACGGGGTTGATAAAATAAAGTACCAGTAATGTACTGGGTAATTTCTGGCCTTGTGCCAATAGTAGAAACAATTATTTTTTATTTCAAATCCCGCCAAGGTTAACTTTGCCTTTCATCCTTACGGGATCGATTAAATAAAGTACCAGTAATGCCCTGGGGTAATTTCTGGCCTTGTACCAAAAGTAGAAACAATTATATATTTTACTTAATTATACAAATTTGTATGAAACTTGTATAAAAAGGTTCAGAACGTGCCTCGCTGCGGTTTGCGCCTTAGGCGGCTGCCTAGTTTGCTTTAATAGTAGCGCCAGTCCTGTTCCTGGCTATGATAGGAAGGAATACTGATGAAGCTTATCTTCTTTCTGAAAATGTTAAACATTTGACAGATACATTCTTTCTAAAGAAGAAATGTCGGTTGTATGGCAGGGGTTTACTTATGGAAGGTTGTAAACACAGTATTATGAGTTACCAGAACCTTTCATAATCATATCGAATTGCGCTGGCAAAATCCACATGGTAACAGTTAAATAGCAGCCAAATCTCCCTCAAATTACACAATCACACTCTATTTTTTTTTCTTTTCAATTTAAAAGAAAGGACACATTTGATAATGTAGTATTAGATACTATATATATTGTTAATATATTATTAAGGCCAGTTCCTGCAACGACGCCACACCAGGAACGTATGTTTCGTTGGACCGGAGGGCCAACTTACTCAACATTTGCCGATGGAAATGAACCCATACATATATAGGCTTGATTACACAAACGGAAGAAACAAACCTCGGGCAGATTAGATAATGTAGTCCTAGATAACATTCGCTTGAATAAAAGACAAGATTGTCACGGATGGATTGTTTTGGTCACATGTTTGCTGGATCAGGACTGACCTGTAACTAAAGAACACCTACAAAAAATTATAAAAAGGCCACAACAAAAACAAGAAAAACGACTGTTAAATGAACGGAGTTATTGAAAAGTGAGCGACTTTCGTTTTGATACTTACCCAACACAGCTTTATTTCTGAAATATGAACCGTTACAACCACACCCGAAACTCGTAACGAAACGACCAGCCGCAGTTGCTATAATATAATTACAGTTTATAGCTGGAAGAGCATAGTTGCTCTGTGAAGCACAATGGTACGTTATGGAATAGTACTATTGTAATGAATGATTTGTAGGTAATTGTACTGTATGGAATGATATTAAACAAAGATCTTTACGATTTCATTGACACACATTTGTTTGCAGTAGGCGTGTAGATAAGGTTAAAGATTATCGACAACTTCTTCCGCTTTCAAGTGGTTGATGCTGCTTAACAGAAAAAGATCACGTTGATACCTCTACACAGCTTTACTCTCAGAACTCTATATTGTATTTGCAAACTCCTGGTGAGTTAAGTCTACGACACTGGCTCAAATTCCACTTAAACCAGCTGCTGCTTAACCAACAGATCACCTTGATACTTCTTCACACAGCTTTACTCTGAGAAATCTATATTGTGATGCTAAGTTTGTGAAACTGGTTTAACTCTCACTTGAACCAGAACACCTCTTGTTCTTCCTATCTGCGAATCCATAGTTTAGTTTCGAGTTGACTTAATCCTGACACACTACTTGAACCCTTTCCTTACCATATTTCTGATTTAAGAGACTGCCTATGGTTTCAATTAATTTTGAAAATAATCGGGAATTTGAATAGATTTAGTAATGCAACTAACTTTTACATTATTAAGCTGGTATTTGGAGTACAATCTAACATAAAATTATGATGGAAAGTTTAGATAGATATAAACATTTAAAAAAAATTTTTGCATTATAAAATCAGTTTTAGTTGGTTGGGTATCAAAAAACTTTGGTGGTGGCTCCACAATACGTTGCTAGTTATGGGTAATTTTGTTTTTTTATCAGTTTTCTGGTTTCTAATATGAGATACACCCAGATATACTCAGATATAAACAAAGTCGAGATAATCATGGCTCAAATACATTTGATCTTAGTTCTGCCTAATGAGAGTTGACCTGAGGCCAAACATTAACCTATGCAAGACAGATGAATTGACCCAAATGGTAGCAAGTTAACACTTTGCCTTATATCATTTACATTGATGCTTTTAACGTTCTGTATTCAAATCTTATCAGAGCCAAGTTTTTCATTTCATTGAAGTTGATAAAAATAAGTATGAGCAACAGAATCAGCGTTGGCTAAATTTATTGCACTCAAACGTTGCAAACAATGCGCTTGTTACCCAAGGTTTTATTTCATCTCTGTCTGTACTGCCGTTCCTTGTAGAATGACTGCTAAGGTCAGATCAAGCTCAAACATTTATCTTAACATATGTTGAAAGATAAAATTACCCTTCAAGCAGCAGTTACTGCTTGAACAGTCCGTTAAAGTGATAAGAACCAAGTTAAAATAATCAATATTGTAAAAATAAACAAACAAAAAGGACAATTACAGTGTTTCATGCTAATTGGAAGGTGGGCTTTTGTTAAATACCAATTGGTTTGTTGGATAACCTAGGTCAACTGTGGGCAGAGGAGGATGAGAGTGGTGGTGACGACGATGATGGTGATGAGGAGGGGAGGGGCGTGGTGGTGGTTGTGGTGGCGACGATGATGATGATGATTATGAGGAAGAGGAGCAAATTCAACGATTCGCTAATTGAATATGCCATATCTACCCTCAGTATATTACTGGTGCTCAAAGGAGATGACGCAAAGATTTATAACAACAATTGTGATATGTGGTAGAAGCTTGGCTTAAGGTGTTCAGCTTACGATCGTTAGGACGTAAGTTTGATTCCCAGCTGTGCGTTGTATCTTTGAGCAAAACCTTTGATTTGGCGTTGCTCCAGTTCACACAGCTGGGAAAAATTCGATATTACAGTAATTCAAAGAGCCAGTCTTGTCACATACTTTCATATTGAATTTAAGTTAAGGGTATCTGTGGAATGCTCAGCCACTTGCATGTTGATTTCATGATCAAGCTGTTCCGTTGATCAAACAAATGGAACACTCGTCGTCGATACTGACAGAGGTTCAAAACAATAAAATTCAAGTTTTAACATTTCAGTATGTCACAAGTCAATTTGTCAATTAAATGCCGTCGGGTCTCAAATAATTGTTTCTACTTTTGGCACAAGGCCAGCAATTACCCAGTGCATTACTGGTACTTTATTTTATTGACCCCGTAAGGATGAAAGGCAAAGTTAACCTCAGCGGGATTCGAACTCAGACCATAAAGGGCCGTAACTCTATGCGTCAAAGCATGGCGTCCGACCCTCTACCGATACTGCCAATCCACCGTCGGGTCTCAAATAATAGGCGGTTGGAATAAGCTGAGATGGAGTGGAATAAGTGAGGGTGGGGTGGCATAAGTGGGGATGGGGTGGAATAAGCGGCTAGTTGAAAAATCTCTAATTTTTCTAGGTTGTCTCCGTTGTTTTTTTTTAAATCCTAATTAGTCGTGTAGTTTACTGAGACCCCCAAGTTATTTATTTCATAACGATTTCTAGTAATCTACTTTTTTGTCATGTATAATGTTTTTGTTTTGTTTTTTGTTATTTTTTTTAATGTATAAAGAAAATTAATTGTCGCAGGGAGTCGAAATGCTACTACGTAAAATAAAATTTCACTGGTAATAGATCAGTCGGATCAGTTGGAAACGGTTGCTTCTGACAGGACCAGATGGAAGGAGTGTTTGAAGACTCTGCTCCCACGACCTTCTCAGGAATAAGTGGGCGAAGAAGAAGAAATAGATATATTTCTTTATTAGCCACAGGGGCACAAAAGAAGGGGACAAATACAAAGGGGGAAGTTTACATACAATAAAAACGTGTAAAATGTTATCACAGATGGAATTTAAAAGTTAGTCGATTTTCCCCAATAGAGGGAGACAGTTTATATGGGTAACACAGACCCCCGAAAAAAATGTGCAACCCTCATCTCCAGGAGTACGAAGAGCTTGTACTCCTTTCCTCTCCTCCTCCATTTCCTCAACCTACAGGCTGATATAGAGAGAAGGCCCATTCACTCGGGCCATTCTCGCCACTTTCACCCACCTTTCATAAAACTTGCTGGGGTACAGCACCTCTCTCTCCATCCTGATTCTTCTTCCAAAGTGGTATTTGAAAAAAAGAATCAGTTGTTGGCCGGAGAGAAAGGTGTCTGACCTCAGCCCTTTCAACCTTGTCCACCATACAACCTCTTTCGCCATAGCTATCACACAAAGGAAAACCGCCTCTCCTTCGTTTTTGAAGGAGGGTGGCGGTTTGATCATGACAATGGACTCGGTGGTCAACTGGATTGGTCCCACCCGCGACAATAGTCGTTCTACATAGCCCCACAGGTCAGTGACGCCCGGGCAGTGTATGAATGCGTGCGCGACGGTTTCTTCGTCTCGCACGCACCTCGGACAGATCTTTTTTGCAGGGTCCCTGCCCGGGCGCCCATGTCTGTAGAGCTTGTCTCGAACTGGTAGAGCTCCTCGGTAGCACTGCCAGGCCAGGGACTTTTGGAAGTTGTCCATCGGTCCCGGGCGGAAGGTCCTACCGAACAGACTGGCCAGTTCATCTTCCTCCACGCCTAGAGTTTCACCGAGCGCGTCGTCGCACTTGCTGCGGACCAACCCTCTATAGAATGACGAAGTGGAGTCTCCACTGATCGCCGGGTCCGCCTGCCAGAGGGCTGTGAGCGCCTGAGCACATTCGATGTGCCAGTCGCCCATTTTCCTCGGTCTCTGCTTGACCCAGGACTGCAGCTCGGTCAGCGAGACGAGTCGTGGGAAGGCTCGCCTCACGAACGGGGCCCACACCGGTTGTCCGGTGAGGAATACGTAGAGATGCCGCAGCCTGAGCGCGTGTTTGCGCATCGTCAACCACGGCATCCCCAGCCCTCCGTTAGAAGGGTGTTGGCAGCAGATGGATCTTCTTACCAAAGGAGCCCGCCTCTTCCAAAGGAATCGGAAGAGGGCGCGCTCCATTTTGGCGAGCGTTTTGGCTGGACAAGGCACGACGGTCAAGCGGTAGTAGATGGCGGACGCTATAAAAGTGTTCGCCACCTCCGCTCGACCTTTCAAGGATAGTTTGCACTCGGCCCACTTCTGGGTGAGTGCAAACACCTTGGCCGTCACTTCGTTCCAGTTCTTCTCCACCTGGAGGTCCGGACCAAACCAGACCCCGAGCAGCTTTACCGGTCCTTCCGTCCAGCGTCCGACGACGCCATCGGAAGGCATCGGTCTGCCTCTCCACGATCCGAGTTGCAAACCGATGGACTTGTCCCGGTTCAGCTTCGCTCCTGTGAGACTTTCGTATTCCTTTAGTAAGGTGCCGACTTCCTCGATTTGCGAGGCGCTCGACACCATTACTGTCACGTCGTCGGCGTAGGCCGACGCCGCTTTCCGCAGTCCCGGTTCCAGAGGGATGCCCTGCAATAGCTCCAGCTTCCGCAGTAGTGGCTCGAGAGTCAGTACGTACAGAAGGGAGGAGAGAGGGCATCCCTGTCGAATGGATCGCGTAATATGGAACGGCTCCGAGAGGTAACCGTTCACCTTGACCCTTGAGCAGATGTTGCTGTTGTGCATTGCAGCAATCCAGCCCCTGAACACGGGTCCGAAGCCTGCCGCCTCGAGCACCGCATCCAGGTAACGATGGTCAACCCTATCGAAAGCCTTAGACTGATCCAAGTTGATCAGGGCCCCACCGAAGCCGGGTTTACACCCTACCCTCTCTATGATGTATCGCATGAGGTGGAGGTTGTCGTGTATGGACCTGGTCGGGATCGCGCATGTCTGCGCTTCTCCCACCAGGTTCTCGACGACAAGCGCCAGCCTCTTTGCCAACACCTTGGCCAAAATCTGTAACTCTGTGTTTAGCAGAGTTATGGGCCGGAAGTTGCCTATGTCATCCCCCTTATTCTCGTCCTTCCTGATTAGTGTGACCACGCCCCCGGTTACAGAACTGGGAATTCTCCCGTTCTGTTGCCAGTTGCAGTAGACCGCTTCCAGGAGACCGGAGAATAAGTCCGGCATTGCTACGTAAAATTCGTAGGGTAGACCGTCGAGACCTGGAGATTTGCGTTTGCCGCATTGGCTCAGCGCGTCCCCTATCTCAGTGGCTGAAATCGGCTTTTCGCAGAACTTCGCCTCGCTGTCCGAGAGTCGCGGTAGGCCGTCGAGGTATGGACCGAAATCCATAGCCTCTCCCGGCGCGCCGCTCCCCCCGAACAGCCGAGCAAAGTGCCGCTGAAAAGCCGCACACATCTGCTTCGGCTCACGTATCACGCGTCCGTTTTGGTCCTTCAAAGACCGAATCGTGGACTTGTTGCCACTTTTTGCCTCCGTCACTCGGGCTCAGCTAACAGCTTTGGCTCCCTCGTTTCCCAGAGCACGTATTTTGCTTCTGACAACGCAGCCCTCGTGATTTGCGTCGAAGAACTGGTCCAAGGCCGTTCTCGTTGCTAGCACGCTGGCTACGTTGCCACTTCTAATAGCCTCTTCTACTTTATCTACCAGTTCCTTCTCGGTTCTATTTCTATCTAACGCTAATTCTTTACTAAAAACTATCGAGTCTAATCTAACTGCCCTCTTGAGAGAGTACCACCATCTGTTGTTGACAATGGCCCCTGTCAAGTGCTGTTTAACTAAAGTGCTAATCCGTCTACTGTAGGCTTTGCTTGTCGGTAACGACAAGTTCAGCTTCCAGTAGCCGGGTCCTTGTCTATGGGTTCTATCAAGGTTGGCCATGCAGAAATAGATAGATAGATAGATAGATAGATAGATAGATAGATAGATAGATAGATAGATAGATAGATAGATAGATAAGCAACATTGCGGTTGGTGGAATAAGAGCGGGGATGGTGGAATAAATTAGAAAAATTAATAAGCAGGAATGGGGGACTCTTCTTTGGGATCCGAGAATATTTACGTTAATTAGTGAGTTTGTGGATCTCCCTGCTAAATATGTTGGTCATTAAATGAAGAAGCTGCTGGCAAATTAGTTTCAGATTTATTACAAACAAGAGGATGAGAGGGAACACTTCCATTGTGTAATAGTAAACGTTAATAATACTAATAACTAGATAATAAACGACACCAACTTCACTGCATACTTAATAGTTAAGTTAGCTGCAAGGTAAAACTAGTATTTAGTTACAATATAAATATAGCTCGTTAGTTATTAATCATAATTTATATTTAATTAGTCAGCTTTCATCATATATGCTACTATATCACTACTGTATATATATTATCACGTAAGCTACTGTACCACAATTATTATTATATATATATATAGTGAAAAATGGAACGGGAACAAAACAGAGAGGCAGTACATATATCATCATCATCATCATCATATTTTACGTCCGCTTTTTCCCTGCTTGCAAGGGTGGGACGGGAACTGATTCTGGCTTGATTTCTACAGCTGGATGCCCTTCCTAACACCAACCTCATTTACAGTGAGTGCTGGGTGCTTTTTTTCCGTGGCACCTACACGTCCACTTTACAGTGGAATGATAGGGACCCCAGTCCCTATCATCTCATTTCTACAGCTGAGTAAACTGGAGCAATGTGAAATCAAATGTCTTGTTCAAGGAAACAACACATCACTCGGTCTGAGAATTGAACTCACAACCTTTCGATTGCAAGGCCAATGCTCTAACCACTAAGCCATGTATATATGCAAAAGAAACCAAAGAACGCTTACATACTCAAACAGTCTTTATTTACTTACAATGTTTCATCCTCACCTTTTGGCAGGAATCCTCAGAGCCTATAATATCCTACTACTTCTGTTTAACCCGTGGAATTTGGAAATATGTAACCAATTGGTCTAGCCCGTGTTGCTAATATGCATGAGTAATAACTCTGCCGGTTATTTTACAGCAACTAATATAATAAGATTGTTTCAGCTCTATCGTACAATAACCTGATCTGCTTGTGCATAGCTTGTTTTTATGCCGTGACTGTCTATTTACTTGTTTTACTCAGCCCTACCATATAATAACCATATTTTACTTGTGTAACGCTTGTGCTTTTGTGATACCTTCCTATATGCTTGTGAGCACCCATTGACTACCTAGTTCGGGTACCTAGCAATATACCTTGTGTATGTATATCATGGTGGTGATTCGGATTACTGTGGTCTTTCGGGATGTACCAAAAAGACCTCTTAACGCTTATATATAAGTTACCGAGATCCTACTCACTCGTATTACTAGGGACCAGCGCTTGTACTCTTTTTGCTTCTCTATATGCTTATAACTTATAACTTTTTTCTTCTTTCTACATTTATTTCTATTTTTAAAGAATTTCTCTTAGGAAAAATTTTTTATTTTTATTTATTTATTTATTTTTTTTTAGTGAAAAAAAGTTTTTTTTTAAAATTTATTTACTTTTTTAATTTCTTAATTTTTTTATTTTTTTATTTTTTAAATCTTTTTAATTCTTATTAATTTTTAATTTTATATTATTATATTATTTTATTATCTTATCTTTTATTATTTTATTATTTTTCATTATATTTTATTAATTTTTTTAATTATTTTACTTTATTTTATTTTATTTTATTTTATTATCTTTATTATTTTTATATTTTTTATTACTTTATTATAATTTATATTATAAACAAGCAAATTATAAATGTAAACATGTAAGTATGTTTTTGAAACGGTGCGCGAGTTTGAAAATTAGAAATTAGAAATTATAAGCTTTCACCGTATTTTAGACTAAAGAAATTTCTAGCCTGATAGTGGGGTTTATAACCCTCGGAGAAATGGAAAAAGATGAGTGTTGCCGTACATGAGTGTTGCCATGTACGGCAACACTCATCTTTTTCCATTTCTCCGAGGGTTATAAACCCCACTATCAGGCTAGAAATTTCTTTAGTCTAAAATACGGTGAAAGCTTATAATTTCTAATTTATATTATGTTTTAACCTTTGTCTGTATTTTTTATGTATTTTTTATGCTTTTTGTGTGCCATCTATTATATTTTCATCTTGTTGAATCCGCTTATGCCTTGGCATTTAGCAGTGATGCTTTACAACCCCAGCATGCACCTCTTAGTTTGCCGTCTCCAATCTCCCTATCTTTATTCTGATTGTTCGTGTGACTAGGTTTTTGTGGAGCTTATATTCAACACTGTATTTATTAGGCTCTGAGGATTCCTGATAAAATGTGAGGATGAAACATTGTAATTAAATAAAGACTGTTGGAGTATGTAAGCGTTCTTTGGTTTCTTTTGCATATAACAGCTCTGTTCTTGTACATTGAGCTAACACAATACTGCCATAATACAGTACGGTGCGTGCGTGTTTATGCACATACGCTTCGTGATATACGTAAATAAATATATATATATATATATATATATCATGTGTAGTGGATTGGCAAAATTAATAGAGCGTCCAATAAGATATTATTGCGGTATTAGTTCTGGCTTTTTACATTCTGAGAGCAAATCCACCAAGGTCAGCACTTTGTGTTTCATCCTTCCCGAGTCAAAAAAGGAAAGTACCAGTTAAATAGTGGGCTTGATTTAATCAACTTTGACCGTCCTTCAAGTTTGCTATCCATGTGCCAAAATTAGAAATTCGTATATATATATATATATATATATATACATAAAACAATTAAATCATGCGAAACCATTTTGCTGGTTTGAGAGTTGTTGATGGTGAATGTGTGCGGTGTTGTACATCGCCTTATTTCCATCTTCCAGTCACTTCTGTATCTCCGTGTACTTGTCCTCCTCTTTAAATCTTTTCTATATTTCATCTTCCTGTCACCCACCCTGTGGATTGTGTCTCTGTTGACCACTGGCCACTGGTCTCTGTCTTAAGAAACACTTTTGCCCATCGCTGTCTTTGACCGCATTTAGCGATGAGTTTTCTCATTTTTATATGTATTCAATATATATATATACGTATGTATACATGTATGTATGTATGTATGTATGTATGTACACAGACACTTTACTATTTTATCTTGGTATTTTGGTATTAACACCGGAAGTTCTCGTTATGAAGTTTAACTTTGGAAATCCTAATCTCACGTCCATCTGCCGATTATTGGAGAGTTGAAATCTTATCTAGGCTTTCATTAACTTCTATCGTCAACGGTTGTACAGTTGTATGATAGGTAGAGAGAGGTTTAGACATACATACATATATATATGTGTGTGTGTGTGTTTGTGCATTTATATATAATTTGTATAAATGAAGCTCTACAAAATATAGTTTTTAGTCTGTATTAATATGGAGCTGTTTATGGTGTAATATGACTGAAATAGTTTTATACATATTTTATATCTGGCAATCAATGTTTATCATTGATTGACCAACAGTTAAAAATATAGATATAAATATATATAGCTAACTTGTAATTATATATATATATATATATATATATATATATATATATAATCTCGCAATTAATATATAATCTCGAGATTATATATATATATATAATCTCGCAAAGTTCTTTCATCACATACCTGTGACATCATCAGTGATACTATTATGTTTCCTCCCGTTGTATTGTAATATTTACTTATTCTATAAAATAAGTAAACATTACAATCTAACCAATGTTTCTAGACCTTCACAATGTCATCATCAGGATGTGGTGTGTTGAAGGCATATTTTTTACTGCTTCGTTTATTGTAGGTAAATGTACTTTATGAAATCTTCATCGCCGGAATTTGTTTTGGCTTTATTACTGGAATTTGAGATTTGTGGTTTATCCGTTAGAATTATACGTCATCAATCACGTGTTTATGACGTTCATATTAGTATTGTATTGTGATATGAGCAGCGCTTCTATAATTGTTCTGTATAATGTGGATGTATTGTCTGTTAGTATTTTCCCATCCATCTTTATTTTGTTGATTGTAGTGTAATGCATTGCAATTGTTTCTAGCTGTAAATGCACGATGAACCTTTAAGAGAGGGGAGTGTGTTGTACTTGTATGATCAGTGTAACAATTGAAATCGTGACGTTCAACACTTTCAGTTTTACAATCAAATTTATAAATCACATTGATCATGTGAGTAGCTTGTTTTCGGGTTTATATATTTGTGGTTTGTTACTGAGAAGGACTTTGATGTGAGTTTTTATAGTATAGTGTTAATGTTAGTGTATGGTTTGGTTTGATACATTTTATGTTAGAGTTTTTATAGTATAAGTAGTGAAAGAGTGACTCGCTGGGAAGAAAAACTTAACAACCTCCTATCAGTAACAACAATGGAGCTAAAGGCGAATAAGGTACTGCCCCCTGGAGCAGATACAAACTATGCAGTGTGGAAATGCCTAAACAGACTAAGATCTGGTGTTGGGCGTGCAAAAGTCACTCTTGTAAAATGGGGATATTTAAAGGATGGGGATGTCGTGTGTGACTGCAGCATCGAACCACAGACTACGCAGCACCTCCTGATATGCTCCCTGCTGGAACACCACTGCACAGTATTGGATTTGACATATTTTATTGAGAAAAGACAGCAATGTGTTCAGCTGTGGCGGAACCACATCTAGCCAGGCTTTGTAACTGACACTCTTGTGGACACGATAAGAAGTGGTAGTTTATGGTTTAGTTTGATACATTTTATGTTAGAGTTAGTATAGTATTAATATTAGTATATGGTTTCGTTTCATACATTTTATGTTGCTTTAAGAGTCTTTTAATTAAATCTTTGTCCGTTCTATTATTTATATATATATTTGAATCACTTTATGTGTAAATCGTCCATTTTTAATGAGTTAGATATTTTAATGGGAGTAGTGTTTTAATTGGTATAGTGGTTTTAATGAGTGTAACTTTTTTTAAATGTACAGTGTTTTAATGAGTGCAATGTTTGAAGCAGTTGTTGCTTTTTCTAGTAGGATGGTCTACTACGGACGGGAGTTGTTTCTATGTTGGCTTGGATCCCCTTTTCTTCATCTTCAGTGGTTATCGTCAAAATCTGTAGGTACGCAGAAATACACTAGACTAGTAGTCTCTAACTAGGATCCATACGAACCCAAAGGGTCCACTAAAATAATTTTGAGGTTCCTACAGCGTTTTTCAATAAGGTTTAACAGTTTTACCTGACATCGTTCATGGCATTCTAAAGCTACTTTTCTATGTTGTTCTCTTAATAATATGTTATAGATTTTTTCTAAAATAAAATAAAATGAATCTTGGTTAATAACCGAAAGAATACGATCGCGAATGCAAACGAACGAAGATTCTTTCAAAGGGTATTTGGAGTAACATTATTTGATAGGGTGCGTAGCTCAGAGATCAGGGAGTCGCTTCAGATGGAGCTACTATAGATAACTGTAATTTATGATGTGCATATATAGATATGTGTATCTCGGGTTCAATCGGGGGTAACCACGGTAAGTAAGGTACTCAATACGTAGTTCTAGTCATGTAGAAGAGATTTCTGTATTATATTATATATATATATATATATATTTGTGTGTGTATATATATTATATATATATTTGTATGTATGTGTGTGTGTGTGTGTATGTATATATATATATATATATATATATATATATATTGTGTGTGTGTGTTTGTGTGTAAACATCCATATCTCATCGCTGGAGACAAAACTTTATCTCTAAACATGATTCGTTCTGAGATATGAAAAATTACGTTTGAAGAAATGTTGTTCATTCGTTACCTTTCAACTCAGAAATAAGTAAATATTACACGATTACAGAAATTGGTGGAATGCCAAGCTCAACATAAATTACTGTACTTCAATTAGAAGGGCTAATACTTATATCATCCGCTCTTTCCACTCACCTTCAATGATAATAAAACAACAACAACAGCAGCCGCCATCTTTTCTGAAGATAGATAATCAGGGATGGGATTTTCCAACCCCTTTATCCTGTTAACTTAATTATCTCCGTGGATGAGCTTACACAGTTGGATATCCGTATAGTCTTCTGTAAAGAACAGAAGCTTGTTAATAATATATTTTTGTGATTCGAGATTTAATGATAAAATAGTTATCCCAAGTTCTTATCTAATGAAAACAACAAAAATATTGTATTTATTACTATTATTATTATTAAGGGCGGTGGATTAACAGTATCGGTAGAGGGTCGGACGCCATGCTTTGCAGCATAGAGTTACGCCCCTTTACGATCTGAGTTCAAATCCCGCCGAGGTTAACTTTGCCTTTCATCCTTACGGGGTCGATAAAATAAAGTAATAGTCACGCACTGGGATCGATTTAATCGACTTTCCCCTCCCCCAAAATTGCTGGCCTTGTGCCTATATAAGAAACCATTATTAAGGGCGGTGGAACGGTATATCGGTAGAGCGTCGGACAACACGCTTTGCCGCATAGAGCTACGCCTCTTTACGATTTGAGTTCCAAATCCCACCGAGCTTAACTTTGCCTTACGAGGTCGATAAGATAAAGCACCAGTAATGCACTGGAGTCGATTTAATCCCCCCCCCCCCCTTCAAATTGCTCGCCTTGTACCTAAAGTAGATACCATTATTATTATTATTACGAAGATTATTTCTAGGTGTAATTAAAAACAGCTGAAATATAATTATTTCCAGGATTGTGTGGCTTGAAGAGAATATTATTAGATTTTTATTATAAATAAATGGCCTTCGTTAAATTATGCACCAAACACCAGCTGAATGTACAAGTGAGTCATATTATTCAATTTCTCAGGGTGGTGGATTGGCAGTAATCGGTGGAGCGTCGGACAACATGCTTTGCGGCATAGAGTTACGGCTTTTTACATTCTGAGCTCAAATCCTGCCAACGTTCGCTTTGCCTTTCATCCATACGGGGTCAATAAATAAAGTACCAGCAACACACTGGGGTCGATTTATCAAATCCCCTCGCACTACCTCATCAAATTGCTGGGCTTGTGCCACAATTATCAACAACTATTAAGAATAGCTGGAAACAGATTTACGATATTAAAAAATGAACTGTGTGAGGAGGAGAATATTAACAGAGAGAGCAGTGCCAAACCAATTTATTGTTACAGTCAGAATGTAGAGACCGCTACACCTGTCACTTTAATTATACAAGAATTCCTCGAGATACGCATCTAGCCACTACTCGCAGTTACTCCCATGTTTATGTTTACGTGCGAACGTTTATTTTCTCTTAGCATCCGTTATGCCCCAGTGGTTGAATTCAAATAAATACACAGAATGTCTAGGTAAATATGTATAGCACGTACATATGTATGTATGTGTGTGTGTTGTTTTTTATTCACTTTAAGTGCCTATATATATATATATATATATATATATATATATATATATATATATATATATAACGTTAAGACCCTCTTCCTGCTATATCAAGCGTTAACCTAATATATACCTTCCATATACTGTACCAATTGTGTTGTTATTTCTGTTTACCTTTTACATATATATATATATATATATATATAAATTATTAGAAATGTAAGCTATCGCCGTATTTTGACTAAAGAAATTAAAGAAATTATTTAGCCTGATAGTGGGGTTAAGAACCCTCGGAGAAATGGAAAAAGATGAATATTGACGTACATGTACGTCAATACTCATCTTTTTCCATTTCTCCGAGGGTTCTTAACCCCACTTACATTTCTAATAATTTCAAATCCACTCGCTGTTTCGAAAATATTCTTACATATATATATATAAATTAGTTATAACAGTAACATATACAGGTACTTAAGTTTCGTTGGGTTATACATCCCAACTCTTTCAGCCTTTATATAAAATAAAAATGGCTACCTCATTAGATTGATTTGAGGTTTTTAGAAAATACTCGAGAGCCTTTCAAGGGCAGGTAATTTCGAATTATACTTAACTCGTCCTATGGACGGAGTCCTCTTACTCCTGGATATTTCTACAAAACTTGTACTACAGTATATATATATATAGTTTTAATATAGATGAGATTCTACAGGACTAGAACTGTTTCATTCTTTAGAAATCATCAGGGCCAGATTCCTGATGATTTCTAAAGAATGAAACAGTTCTAGTCCTGTAGAATCTCATCTATATTAAAACTTTTATACTCTGCTATGTATTGAGTACCTTACTTACTGTGCTTAGCTCTGATTCAACCCGGAATAACGTATATGTGTGTGTCTGTGTGTGTACTTATATATATACACACACATACATTTTTATATGTATACTTATATACTGATATATATATTAGCAGAAAATGCAGTTTCTTAAGACGACAGTTGCATCTCTATCGCGTCAGCCACCTTGCTGACAATGCAGTTTCGCACATTAAGATCGTACTACACTTGTGATGCCAGTTTGCACAACATATCTCTAACTTTATCTCTGACTCTCTCCCTCTTCTTCTCCCCCCCCCCCCCTCATTCTCATTTCCTCCGCCTGCGCCATTTCACATCCGTTAAAAGTCTATCAACCAACGTTAATTTGAAAATAAATTACTTTCCTCATTGTTTACTAAAGAAAATAATTAGAGACAGTGGTGGTGATGCTGGTTGGGTGTATGATGATGGTGATGTTGGCTATGGTAGTAGTGGTGGTTGTGACGGCGTCAGCTCACTCTGGTATATTATATATTCTCTAATATAATCCTATCGTCTCCCGACCTCCCCATAATTAGAACTTTCGCTCTCTCACGTTGTTTATTCAACCATCTGTGTAGAGAATGTGGAGTAACTTAACAATCAGAAGAAATACCATTTTATTGTCTTCTTCTTCTCCTCCACTTATTATTTTCCTCTTGTTCTGATTCTTTATTTGCTCTCCTCTTCCCCTTACACTATTTCCGTCATTATCATAACTGTCTTCCTGTCTAACCGGATGTTTAGATACCAGCTAAGCGTGAAAAAAGAATATCGTGCATATTTTTTCCCTGGAATACAAAATAAAATATTTTTCGGCAATCTTTTTCTCACCCCAACTCTGCTACAATTAGCACACCAATCTGTTGTCCCTCCTCTCTCTCTCTCTCTCTCTCTCTCTCTCTCTCTCTCTCTCTCTCTCTCTCTCTCTCTCTCTCTCTCTCAATACACAACATTTTCCGTTCCTTTGAACCTGCCAGTCCTCAAGCGATGTTAAACTAGTTTGTTTAAATGTGTTGCACATCATCGGACTAGTAGTTCTGTCTTTTGTGGTCGAAACTGCGATGTTGTCCAATTCTCAGCTGATGATGATGATAGGGTGCCCTTGTTTATGCTGTCCATGTTTTCGTTTTCGCCGTTCGTTTTCACTGTCTTTGTGCCATATATCTTATAAACCATATCAGTCAAATTCTATCAATTTTATTGATTTCCCCTCTCCCTTTCAATTTACTGGCCTTGTGTCAAATGTAGAAAGAATTATCTATTTAACAATAGGCTAGAGGCAGTTAGAACATTTTATACGAAAGAAGTTGTAATAGTAAATACCAGGCTTAGTTAACTATGATTTTAGTTAACACATGTCTACCTTTTTAGTTTCCTATCACGATAAATTGATATGGGCGGATGAGGAACATCTGTCATGTAAAAACTACCACATATTATCAATTGGGCGGTTTTAAGAGGCAGAACCGGTGGAAATGATCTCGTTACGTTTTGTAACAACATTTATCGAAGAGGCAGATTTTTTTTTTTTTTTTGTTGGTTTGATTTTTTTTTCTTAATAAACAGACCCGAATGAAGGGACTTATAAATATTACCAGGTGGGTAGATTTAAAGAAAGTCTGGGGTTTTAGCAGATCTATCATTTCAAGGCGGGTTTAGTTATCAAGTTAGATATCTTCACTGGTAACTATTATCTTCGATGTTGCTGATGTATATCGGCGAAGGTAATTTTATAAATCAACAGAAAAGTTAAGACAGGATGTATGTATCAGACGACAGGTAAGAAGAGTATAGAGAGAGGGAGGGGAATAAAGTGAGAGAGAGAGATGAGGAGGAAAGAGGGAGGGGAGAAGAGATAGTGTGTGTGTGAGAGAGAGAGTGGGAGAGTATGGAAGATAGAATCAAAGTATGTATGTGAAAGAGAGAAAGAATGAAAGTATGTGTGTGTGAAAGAGAAAATGAAAGTATGTGTGAGAGAGAATGAAACTACGTGTGCGAGTAAGTGAGAGAGAGTGAGAGTATACAGAATATAATATACATATTAGAGTTTAGATACTTAGACAGGCAGAGATAGGTAGATAGATAGAACGATTGTTTGATTGATGGAAAAGTGTGCAGATGGGAGGAAGGAAGGGAGACAAGGGAGATAAGTAAGTAGTGAGGTGAGTAGGTAGGTATATTTTGTTATTAATGAGTTCTTTAGATTTGGGCGAAATGCCAGGAAATTGTTATGGAAGGATGTAGTTGATTAAATCTGAGTGCAATGTGATTTATTTTATCGATCACAGAAAGATGAAAGGCAATATCTTGTCTTGTCATGTCTTCTATTATAACTAGATGAGGGCGACGTCTTCTCTCTCTCTAAACAAATGGCATTCCTTTACTCTCTCTATCTATATACATATCACTCGCTTGGCGCTCCCCCTCTCTATATAAAGTGAACGACGGACGGACGGAAGAACAGACAGCGCTCTTATTATGATACAGATTACATTCTACAGCTAGAATACCCTAAGTATGTATGGACCCGTAATTCTTGGAGTTGTTGAGGCGCCATAATGACATACAGCATTTCTTGGGCATTTAAAAAAAAACCTGGCAGAGCCCATCTCTTCTCCAGGTCTGAACACAGCAGTTTTGTTCCAGGGAACGATCGAAATTTTGAGAGAGAGATGGTGATGATGTGAGGAAGAGATATAGAAGAACAATCGATCCCAGTACTGGACTGGTACATTTTTTATCGATACCCTTTAGCAGAGGTTCTCTCATTTTTGGGGGCGACCTCCTCCCCCGCCATGTCATGCCCTCAGTGCCACCTCTCCATCCCTATTTCCAGAGAGACATGCCTTCATGCAAACTGTAAATAATATATAATAAATAAAACCGTTAATTTATCAATAATGATATAATATATACTATGTATAAATAAATATTATATATTTTTTATTCTACTATATTTATATATAATATGTATCATTTGATATTTAATATACTATTATATCATCTCTGCCACCTCTCCACCGCCCCCTTAGGCCCCAGTGCCCCCTTGACCTTCTCAACTCTCCCCGGGGATGATAGCGCCCACTCTGAGAACCTCTGCCCTATAGGAATCGACTCCTGTCAGAACCTCAGAGCCGTAGGAAGGGAGACAGTTACAAAAGACTCTTGTCTTTGTCCGGGAGTGCAAACTGGCCAATTCGATATCATCGTTATGTTTTAGAGAAAAAAGACATAATATAATACATGTTTATTAATTTTTTATTAAAAAGACACTTTATATCGTTGAACCCCAGGATTTTTCACGCGACTTTAGAGTTTCTTGTAACCTAAATAATACCAATCAATATTACTATCGATTAAATTGACTAAATACCTATCCCTATCAAAGTTATGTAGCCTTGGGCCCTTGTTACATTTTATAATTATTATCATGTGTAGAGCGGCGGATTAGCAGTATCGGTAGAGCATCGGAGAACATGCGTTGCAGCATAGTTACGCCCCTTTACGATCTGAGTTCAAATCCCGCCGAGGTTAGCTTTGCCTTTCATCTTTATGGTGTTGATAAAATGAAGCACCTGTAATACACTAGGGTCGATTTAATCGACTTTCCCCTCCCTCAAAATTGCTGGCCTTGTGCCTATAGTAGAAATCATAATTATTATCATGTAACATGATATGCATGTTTCAGAATCAGATAACCCCTCACTGAGCTCGTATCATGATAAGTATGCCTCTTGCAATGAAAGGATCACTTTACATTCAAGTTCCCTTTATTTTTTTACTATGTAAAAACAAACCTCTTTACAGCTGTATAACCTGTAAATGGAGGTGTTACAGTGAAGTTCTTACTATTTTCTATCAAAATTCTCCACTTCTTCGATAGGGTAAGTTTACTATCGGGATACTGATAATGCATAGCATACATAGTAATATAGGATTCCTTTGCTTTCAGTTGCAAAACATTTTGTAGCAAGATGTTTTCCCTTCGATAGGGTAACTTTACTATCGGGTCACAGATAAGGCACATGCATAGCATTCATAGTAATATAAGGGGTTTTTTTGTGTGTGTGGGGGGGGGGGGTCAGTTGTAAAGCATTTAATATAATGAATAGCTAGACCTGTCACTGGGAAGAGGGAAGGGACATTGCCCTCATACTTCTCAATGGTGCACCCTCAGATGTAACATGATATGCTTACTTCCCAAACTCCTTTAAATTATTGTAATTAGGTGGAGGCACATGGTCTAGTGGTAAGGGTGTGGGACTTACGATTGTAATGTTGTGGGTTCGATTTCTGAACTGGGTTGTGAGTTGTGTTCATTTGACATTGTATTGTATTTAGATGTATCGTAAATGTATATGAACACACACATGTGTGTATATGTATATATATATATACATGCATACATACATACCTATGTGTGTGTTTATATATACGTATATAACTCTACCCTTATAAAATTGGCCGGGTAAAATAAAATCTATACTCTACTTTTATGTATTAAGCACTCATTCACTGAATGTCTGATTGTTTTTACACATACAACATGGCGATTATTGTGTATACAATATATACTCGCGTATAGGTCGCCCCGGCAGATAGGTCGCATGCCCACTTTTCATTTAACAAATAGGCTATTTACCAGTGACTCGCAGATAGGTCGCACTGAAATTTGGGCCGTCAAACTACTATTTTTTATGATAATTGAAACTAATAATCTGTTAGCTTTCCATTACTTCACCGTTGCGATATATACTCCAAACCATGTTTTATTTATAAAATAAACATTAACGTCATCGAAATCTCGTCAATTCGAGATTACTGCGAGATAAAGCCTTTAAGCGCGAAAATTAACTCTTAATATAGTGAAGCAACTTGAAATAACACGTGTTTTTTAACGTTGAAAGTATAACAGATTTTTGCGTATCAACATGGCTTCGCAAAGTAGCGAATACCGACTTTGAAGGTTTTACATGCGACGACATTCGAAATGAAAAAGAAACACAAGATAATATTAGTGATTTATCTTCAAATGAATCAGACATATTTATTTCTGACGATGATAGTTACTTTGAAAGTGAAAGCGAAGATCTGACGGACACCATTGAAAATATTACAGCAACGTGGTTGAAAGATACAACACCAATACATGTTCACACCTGTTAATGAACTTGTAGCAAGAGTTGCCTCCCTTGTTGTGACACTCACATCACCAATAGATCAACGCTCTCTAGACAGGAAGTAGC
>OZ024754.1:46247237-46287237 GCA_964016885.1 Eledone cirrhosa
CATCCTTATGGGGTCGATAAAATAAATTACCAGTAATACACTGAGATAATTGCTGGCCTTGTGCCAAAAGTAGAAACAATTATATATACATATACAGTTAATACCGATATTTATACCACATATATATATAGTTAACATAGGTACTCATTTCGAAAAAAACTTATTTTCAAATTACATGGCTTATATTGGTTCGCTATTCTATACGTTTACCCTAAGATAATTAGAAGAAGAAAACAACTAAAATAGAAATAAGATAATTAATTTAGTAAATAAATAGACTTGATAACGATATGATGGATGACAGATGCGGAATTTAACTTTCGTTGTAAACGCGGGAAAGGAAACTACAAGGGGCGTGTCGATTACACGTGACTGTTTTATCCAATCACAAAGTTTTGTCATTTACTTTTCATCTCTCCTCCTCCTAATTTTTCTATCATTCTAAAATGAAGAAATCGTTTGTTCATGTTGATAATTATTATACAAAGCTGAAAGTTTTCTAATTACATTTTCCCTCTTCCCCTTCATACATCTTCGACTTCTACGCGATGCCATTTTCTTCAGACACTAATGATGTAAGTTTCATACCGATCTTCGATTTTATCTCCATTTTTATTATTATTAATAATATCGTGTACATTACAATGTCTTCCACGTGGTCCCTTTCTTTATGGGGGCCACATGGAATAGATTCATGCAGTCTAATTAGACTAGAAAAAAAAAGAACTTTTTTTATTAATGACTATAATTACCACTCTTGTAATTTAAAAGAATTATCTTGTTCGATTTGTGAACTATGATTTATATATATAAAATTAGTATTAAATATGGGTTACTCACATTTATGAAATTTTATTAAATAAATCAAACGAGTTAGTGAAGAAAAATGCAAAATTGATTAAACACATCTAAATCAAAAAAATTAGTTTTAAAAAGCGATCGAAAAAGAATGTTTAATTAAAAACTGCTTAAGCGTTTCTGAGAAGTTAAAATTTAAAATATATTTGAAAAACTATTTGCATTTACGACTGTTAAATGAAACTATTTTTATTGTTTGTGTTTTGTAAATTAATGATTTAATAAATAATCGCTAAGTACCAAACCGAAATTTATACTCAGGTCGATGTAAAAGCCAGTTTGACCCTCCTCGGGACAGCTGCAAGTCCAATGACCGAAACCAGTAAATTAATAATTTAGAAGAATCTAAAACCGAAGTAGTAGCTTTATGTTTTTATTATCGAAATACAACTTAGTTCTTGTAAACAATTATTAGACTAATTCAAATAATAATTCCACCACTTTGTTCTATCTATAACGTTCTTATATTTGAATGTTTTTACCTACATGTGGGTTTTATTAAAGTTCAACGTAGAAGGCCATTAGACGGCGCCTTTCTTTTAAAAACAGGCAAATCAGTAGATTTTTAATTTTCATCATCCATCACCATATATATGTGTGTGTATACTTGGTGATAATCATATTTTGAAAATATTTAATTTTCTTTCGACTGATTAAAGTCAAATATTCAAACGTGAGTCATTGATTTCGTTTAAACCTTCACAAATTATTTTTCATTTTATTTAAAACTAAATTTTTAATTTTTAAAGTATTTATTGATTAAATTAGTGATTGCATAAATTTTATTTAGCAATATACTCTTGAAATTACAAATATTTTTTTAACTCGTAGATGGGGACTATTAAATTTCTAAACGATATTAAGAGTATTTTCACGAGTTTCTCATGAAAATTTATATTACGAAAAACCATTTCATCGATGTGTTGCTGTCAATACGTAGATATACAGTAAATGTTTTATATGGTTAAGTGGATAGTGCTAATAGTTTTTTGTTTGATCCGAATCGACAAGATCTCGGACCTAGGTAACAATGTTTCCATTGGTTTTTTCCAATTACTAATACTATCTAGTGGTCGCAACTCCTGGCAGAAGGAGCAACGTGAAATAAAGTGTCTTGTTCAAGGAAACAACGCATCGCTCGGCCAAGGAATCGACCTCACGTGTGTGGATCCAATTCTCTAACCACTAAACGACGCTCCTTCAATATAAAAGACTATATTGTAATAAAAAGCCGTGTTTAGTCTTGTGTCTCTAAATAAGCTCCCTAACTCTGCTTTCAATTTATTTAGCATGTCCGCGTCTTGTTTCACTTACAGCCAAAAAATAAGCCAGCATTTACACAATTGTCACCACACAACCGATAGTTTATGGTCATTTTCCCAGCTAAAGCTGGGTGGGAGGGGGTAGTCTTGATGGCCCCGTCCATGGCAGTCTTCATACTCACCGCAAGGGTCATTTTGAGGCAATATTTTACAGCTTGGTGCTAATCTTTTTAGTCTGATCCATACAAACATAAAGAATTCTCGAAAAATATCAACTTAATATTTCACACTGTGATTGTATGTATTAATAAAAACATTAAACTGGTTTTGTATAAATTGTGATACTTCTTGTAAATATATAGGTACACACTTGTAGCTGTGTGTGTTTAGATGTGTATGTAGGTGGAATGATATGGATACTCTTGTTTTAATACCAACTTCTAGGCTGTTGCCTTGCTAAGGCATCATTAGTACCTCTGTGTGTGTGTCTGTGTGTGAGACAGTTATTGCCTTTGGTGCACATGTAAATAATATATGAGTCTGTTAATATTACATTGGAATGATGTGTTGTGTATAACTTACAAACACTGGAGTATCACTAATCTTGTATAGTTGCATGGGATGACATTAAAATTCTTTACACACACACACACACACACACAGACTATATATATATGTATATAGTGACGAAACATAAGTCAATTGCATGAACTCATAATCCTTTATTTACTGCTATATATATTTCGATGATAGCCATTGAATGGCTATGACCTCATCAGGCAATTAGTTAGTTCTTAGATATGCCAGCTCTGTGTTTATAGTGTTGGGACTATATATATATATATATATATATATATATATATATATATATATATATGGCAGGTAGGAGAGCACAGGGCAAAGATAATGGGTAAACGGACAGTCCCATATCCTCAGGGATACACACATATATAGTGTTTATTAATATCCACACATAACGTTATGCGTAAGAATATCAATAAATACTAAATTAGTTCTCTTCAATAGATTAAGCACCTTTTTCCTTATTCCTTCCCACGGACACTTTTGCTGCACACACACACACATAATCTCTATATGCATATAAGAGGTCTGTTATCAGATGTTTGCCGACTGTAATATATACCAGTATATGTCGCATAACTTCATTATAGTGTGTAGAGGGAGAGAGATTTTAGTATCCATTACATCCATCTTACAGCTCATAGAAAGCTGAGCATAGTTATATTTACATAAAAGGTTAAAACTTGAGAAATCATTAATATAATAGCTATGGGTACCGTTATTGACATTCAGGATGTCGAATGAATGAATGGCAAGGTTAATACTAGTGTAGTTTTGAAATCAGAATGTGAAGGAGCTAAACTAAATACTGTAAGACATTCTGGTATTCAGTCTGACACTGCAGTACACTTTGTGGAGGAAATATTGGTTTCTGATTTAGGCACAAGGCCAACAATTTTGGGAAAGGAGAAAGTCAATTAAATCAACTCCAGTGCATGACTGGTACTTTATTTTATTGACCCTGCAGCTAACCTCGGCAAGATTTGAACTCAGATTGTAAAGGGGTGTAACCGTATGCCATAAAGCATGTTGCTAACACTACGATACTGCTAATCCACCACCCTTTTGTTATATAAAAATATCAATTACAGTAAATTGACAGTTTTTAGGGCAGGGGTCAGCAACCTTTTGGGGTGTGAGGGCCACATTGCTATGCAGTGTCTCGTCGGCAAGCCATATCAAAATATAATAAATTTGCTCAACCCCAGATAAACTTTGCTTTCCGTCCTTCTGGAGTTGTTAAACAACTTGATGCTTTGAGGTGGTACTATCTGGCAGAAGAAGGGAGCTGATTAGCAGATCAGACCAATAAAACTGTTTTCCATTGCTGATTCTGTCAGTCACAACTGACAAAAGGATTCCATGGTGGGGGGGTCAAAGTTTGGGTAACTTTGGTGTAACGTGTCGTTCTTCCTATGAAAAATAGTACCTGTAATATACTGGATTAAGTGTTACAGTTGGCAGGTATCAACCATTATAAACTTGTCTGGTCAAAAGAGACCTTCTGTTCCCTTCCATTACCATATTTTTAATGAAAGACACTATCTGTTATTTTCAAATAATTTTGAAAATAAAAAATTTACAGAGATTTAATAATGTAACTAACTTTCAGAATATAAAGTTGGTGTTTAGTGTGGTGAGTTGGTAGTATTGCTAGAGTGCGAGTCAATCTGCTTTGCAGCATAGTTATGGTCCTTTGTGTTCTGTGTTCAAATCCCACTGTGGTTAGCTTTGCCTTTCATCCTTATGGGGTTGTTAAATAAAGCACCAGTAATGGACTGGGGTCAATTTAATTGTAACCCTAACCCTTAAAACAGAAACCAATATTAAGTTGGTGTTTGGAACCTAACTTAAAGTTTCTTACATAAAATTATGATGGAAGGTTTTTAGATAAATATAAATGCCAATCTACTAGCCATCCCATCATGTTTATAACACAAGGATAAGACTGACCACAAAACCAGAGGCTGACGTTGAAGGACATAGATTGATGACATCAAGTAAATCTTGGTGTCACTTCAAAATCACCACAGTGTAACTGATGTCTCTTCCCACAAAAGTACAAGTAGAAATAGAACAAACAATTTTTTGTCATAGAAGCCGGAGTGGTTTGATATTAAAGAAGATTGAAATTAGGGTATATACTCGAATATAGACCAACCCTCTATTTTATATCTGAGAAATAGGCAAAATCTAAATCCTGTTTATAAGTTGAGGCAGTTAATAAACACATTTCATTTAGATGGTGCAGTTTTGACTGGAGAATATATTTCTGAAGAGAAAGGCAGAGCTTGAATGATCTGAAGGAGAAACTGGTTTTAAGAGGAATTAGTATTGGTGTGCAAGAGAGAAGACTGACTGCATTGATACAGGCATGTGATGCTGGTTGCTGGGTGAAGAAGTGCCAAGAAATCCCAGTGGGAGGAAGCCACAGTAGCGGTAAACCAAGGAATACCTAGACAGAGGTGATGAGAGCTGATCTCAAATCACTGAGACTCACAGAGGCAATGACAAAGGATTGCAATGTGTGGATAGATGCTGTGCTGAGAAGGACCCGTCCAAGCATGATAAAGCAGACATAAAAATGATGATAATGAAACACTTTAAAATAAACGGCTTTGCATAATAGAACCAGGTTTAGTTTCAGGTGGTTTAATATCAAAATGGTTAAAGATCTACTCCTCACATAACCCTTTAGCATTTACATTACTCTATATTTACTATTGTATTTTCATAGTAAAGGCTTTAGCTCACATAATATCGAATCTATGAGATTTTGATATTATTTATTTTGAGACCAATACCTTAACATCAGTAAGAGCAGCCAGTTACAGCCGGTTTGAACTGAAAGAAGTGAGAGAATTCTGGCAGGATACAGCCAGTTTAAATGCTAAAGGGTTAAAGTGTAACTACACTAAACTATTCCACACTACATTACTGTTCTGTACTTTTAGTGGTATTTTCCTAAACATTGGTACATATATCGGATAAAAAAGAAAAGTTATGCTATAGCTGTTGAATAAAAGCTGGGCTACTGATCACATGTGGACATGGATTTAAATTTCCTATTACGCTCATTGTGTTGTGTTTCTAGACAAAGTTCAGAATTATAACACTGCTTGTTCCAACCAGTGCCTGGTCAACTTTAATCTGTCACCTGGTTGAACACCACCACCTGGGACATAGGTGTCTTTATCAGTGAGGGACCACTCTGTTGTTGAGTTGTAGACTTAATCTGTCACCTATTTTTGTACCAGCATCTGGGACATGGGTGTCTTTATCAGAAAAGGACTACTTTGTTGAGTGGTAGACTTAATCTGTCACTGGGAAGAGTCCACTGTGTTGTTGGGTGGTAGACTTAATCTGTCACTGGGGAGAGTCCACTGTTGTTGGGTGGTAGACTTAATTTGTCGCTGGGGAGAGTCCACTGTTGTTGAGTGGTAGATATAATCTTTCACTAGGAAGGTCCACTGTGTTGTTGGGTGGTAGACTTAATCTGTCACTAGGGAAGGTCCACTGTGTTGTTGAGTGGTAGATATAATTGTTTCTCCTTTAGACAAAGGCCAGCAAATACCCAGTGCATTACTGGTACTTTATTTTATCGACCCCATAAGGATGAAAGGCAAAGTCAACCTCGGCGGGATTTGAGTGGTAGATATAATGTCACTAGGGAAGGTCCACTGTGTTGTATGCATTGAAGCTAGGTTTTGAATCTGAGAATAACTTGGTCCCCTCAGTCATGCTACCCCTTTCCTCACATAAAATAATCAAAACCGGTTTACTTTGTTTTAAACTGTTTATCATCATTGTTTTAACATCCATCTTTTATGCTAGCATGGGTAGGACCGGCTATCCCTTTGTGAGAAAATAGGTCAGGGGATCGTGGTTCGCTCACACAACTGATTTTGGCTTGGTTTCTACAGCTGAGTGCCCTTCTTAATGCCAATCACATTTACAGTGTGTTGTGGTTGCTTTTTGTTCTGACACCTACACTATCACTTTACAGTGTGAGCTGGGTGTCTTTTGTCGTGACACCTACACTCACTTTACAGTGTGAGCCGGGTGTCTTTTGTCGTGACACCTACACTATCACTTTACAGTGTGAGCTGGGCTCGTTTGTCATGGCTCCATCATAATTTTATGTAAGAATCTTTAAGTTCCAACTTGATGAAAAAATAGTCATAATACTAAATAACTCAAAATTCTTGGTTCTTTGAAAACCATTGTCAGTGTATTTCATTAGAAATATTATAACAAACCGGTTGATAAATTATTTTGGAATGTACCAAAGTTTGTCAAACACCAGGCTAGAAAACTGCTTGGAAGTATTCTCTCTCTCTCTCTCTCTCTCTCTCTCTCTCTCTCTCATTTAAATCAAGGCCACAGTTGCTATAATCTTGTTAATGTAGAGTGAAATCTATATAATTATGTTATTGTTTTAAACTACTATAACTCCATTCCTCTTTCTCTTGTTTAGTTATACATATGGTGGTGGTGCAAGAGGGGAGGGCGTCGTTTGTTTATTTACTCAACTGTTTTTGTTTTTTTTTTGGCTTTTTAATTATTTTGATGGGGAGTTTTTTTGTGTTATTTTCTATGCCACCTACCAAACTACACCCCCCCCCCTCTCTCCATCCCAAGATGCTGATGAAAACAGTTGTAATTCACTTTTCTCTCTCTCTCTCTCCCAAGGTAGAGAGGAAAGATGCTGATGATCAGGGATAGGTAGAATGTAAACAGTTGTAATCCACTTCTCTCTTCCCCCTCTCTACCCCTCTCACCATCACATCAGCGGAAATAAAATGCTGGGTGAGATGTGGATATTGCAACCATTCTGTTGATGCCATTGCATATTTGTCTCTTGTTTACACTTGTCTTGTTGATCCCCCCTCTCAGCCAGTGGTGGTGGTGGTGGTGGTTGTGTTGGTGATACCCCCCCCCAACCAGCGGTGGTGGTGGCGGTTGTTGGTGATACCCCCCCAGCCAGTGGTGGTGGTGGTGGTGGTTGTCTTCTTTGGGTTATGATATTGTTGTGTATGTATGTGGTGGAGGGTGTATAGTTATTACAGTTGTTTCTCTGCTGATATTGGTGTAGGTGGAGGGGTGGGTATCTGCAGTGGTGGGTATGGTGGTATCTGCAGTGGTGGGGATGGTGGAATCTGCACTGTATATATGTGCATTTGTTGATAATTTTGCTATATGTGAGTTTATGGCTGATATATGTGTGTGTGCGTGTGTGTGTGTGTGTAACTACACTATATATGTGTATGACTGCTATATATGTGTGTGTATAGCTGCTATATATACATAGGACTAGTGTCCGAAACATTAAGATTCTCTTCCTGCTATTTCAAGCATTAAACTAATATATTTCTTCCATGTACTGTGCCGTTTGTTTTGTTATTTCTGTTTACCTTTTACATATATATAAACAATGAGTTATTTGGTTTGTTGGTTATTCAACAAAGTTAATTTACAACATATATATATATAGTTGTCCCATGAAGATTGAAAAACCGCGAATATTGGACATGGTCCATGAAAATGCCTATAAATGTCAAAATATAACGTAAAATATAATAATAAAAAAGAGGGAGCATCTTATGCGAATGGCCAGAAAATACGGTATATTGTTAATAATTTAGCTTTAAAAAAATATATATTGCCATGAAAAAAGCCATAAAAAATCTCAGAAGATATTTATGATTCCACGAATAATTTTAGTTAGGTTCTAAAGAAGATTCCACAAATAACTGAGACCGCAGATGTCAGGGGTTCACTGTATATATAGATATATATTTTGTGCTATGGTAAAAACATTTGCCCAAGGTGCCATACAGGGATTGAACCAGGGACCTAATGACTGCAAAAGTGAACTTAACCAGTGAACCATACCTACATCTATTATATTTCTTTTACCATAGCACATGGGCAGAGATGGTGAGGGTGGACCTCAGATCGCTGAAGCTCACAAAGATGACGACGATGGACTGTGACAAGTGGAGAGATGCTGTGCTGAATAGGAATTGTCCCACCCTTGCAAGCAGGGAAAATCGGACGTAAAATGATGATGATGATGTCTGTGTATATGGATACTTGCATATATAGATGTTTATTCATCATTTCATTTTACGTCCGCTTTATTGTTATTAGAAATATAACAGATGTAGGTATGGTTGAATGGTTAAGTTCACTTTTGCAGTCATTAGGTCCCTAGTTCAATTCCAGTATGGCACCTTGGCCAAGTGTTTTTACCATAGCCTGGAGTCAACTCATGCCTTATATAGAAAATTGGGTAGGCAGAAACTGTGGAAGCCCATCAGATGGAGTGTACCTGTAATTCAAAGGTCCAGACCTTGTCACTGATTTGGTTCATGATTTACATTAATACATTTGATATGAAACCACCTGGAACTGCCCCAGATTCTACATTAAACCCTCTAGCATTTACATTACTTTGTATTTACTATTATATTTTCATGGTAAACAGTTTATTTCACATAATTATTTTCAGAACAATACTTTAACATAAGTATGAGCAACCAGTTACAGCCTGTTTGAACAGAAAGAGGTGAAAGAATTCTGGCCGGATATGGCTTGTTTAAAGGCTAAAGGGTTAAAGTGTTTAATATCTATTTAGTAAAACTTCCATCATGATTTTATGAGAACCTTTATTAAGTTATATTCCAAACACCAGCTTAATAATGAGAAAGTGAGTTATATTTGATGTTTCCATAGAAATATGACAATAAAATGCGCATGCATGTCTATGGAATACTCCACCACTTATGGTGATTCATAGACATTCAGTTGATAGAACAACTAAATGTAAGGATACAGTGTACTTATTTTATACCCAATACATCATCATCGTTTAACGTCTATCTTCCATGCTAGCATGGGTTTAGACACGCATATATATATATGTGTGTGTATATATCTCCCACACCTAGCCAAGAATTAGAAATGGTAAGTGATATAACATATGTAATTATTCCATCATAGAATGAAGTTATTTCTGTAAATTATATGTGTGTTTAGGTCCTTTAATTTTAAAGATTTGATCATAAACCTGTCAGTGTTTGTGTGTATATATGTGTGTGTGTATTTAATGTGTGTCTGTACTGACAATCACACAGGTTTATGTCCAAAGCTGTTCGACTAGTCAACTAACTCTAAGTATCTATGTTATCACCTCTGACGTAAGACCAACAAGTGATCAGCCAAGATACCTTATCGCCATCAAGCCACATATTGGCAATGTTTCGCTTCTATTCGGCCAATTTTACTGTTTTTGTTGTTGTTGTTTTTTTTACACTTTGATCTTAGCCAAAAGGCCGAGAAGCAGAAACTGTTTTGGGTTTTTTCTTTCTCTGTAACTACATTTACAGCCAACTAATCAACTGGACATCTGTTCTCAAACCTTGTGTGTGGGAATTGATCATCTGGTTTATCTGCTATATGTGCCTCTATTATATCTGTGCTGCTTCCATCTTTTTTTATGGCCTGATACCTCTGCAGGATTCTAGATGAATTCATTTACAAAAGCAATTTATATATAAAGAAAAATAATAATTTGCTACCCTGAGCCTAACTTTGGCATAAAGTCACTTAACAGACACACCCCGTCCTCTGGAGAGAGGTGGTCTTATGCCATCTCTTCGCCACTCAGGCATATCTAGCTACCTCATGTCATCTTTACTCAGGCATGTCTACCTCAAGCCATCTCCACTCAGGCATGTCTACCTCAATCCAGCTCCACTCAGGCATGTCTACCTCAAGCCAGCTCCACTCAGGCATGTCTACCTCAAGCCAGCTCCACTCAGGCATGTCTACCTCACTCACACAGCTCCATTCAGACACATCTACCTCTATCATCCCAACTCGGGCATATCTACTTCTCTTCCTCATCACCCTTGTTTTATCCAACATCCCAGCCTGTAGCACTGTATATTCCTCTAGGTCTTAGAGGATCTGTGGAAGCTGTGGCACTGTCCTTTCCTCTGGGTCTTAGAGGATCTGTGGAAGCTGTGGCACTGTCCCTTCCTCTAGGTCTTAGAGGGCCTGTGAAAACCCCTTCCATCATTCCTGCCAAATATTTAAAAAAAAGATGAATTGTTGTAGCTGAATTCTCTAGATCTGACATTTCTGTGAGATTTCTGTTGTATATTATGTTTATGTATATACTATATACACATTTACAAGCCTGAATATTAGCTGTGAGCACATTAGAAAGTGATATGAGTATGGTTTTGTTTGGCTGTAGTTAGTTAACCTTGCTTTAGCAGACCTTCCTTATCATTAAAGACATTCCACTCATGTATGACCGTCATATTTTTTCTAAACCCCCCCAATATATAAGGAATCCATGATTACATTATCTCACTTTTTTTTTTTTAAGGATGTGATTTGAGGTAGTTGTTTCTACTAGATCAAGCCACCATGTAGAGGCTCATCTGTTATTAAATGGGTGTAGATATTGCCTAAGAATCCATCCCACCCAGCACCAACAAACTAAACAAATAGTAAATAATTTGTTTCTGGTACTTTATTTTATTGAATCTGGAGAGTTGAAAGGCAAAATTGTTAATACAGAACTTTTAATATATTTTTTAATTACTTCACATTTGTCAACTATTTGTGTAGTTTTCTATTGGTCGGCTGTAAATTTAATGGCTATTACATGCCCCATATAGTGTGTCAGTTAGGTAGAAGTAGTTTAACCCTTTAGCATTTACATTACTCAATATTTACTATTGTATTTTCATGGTAAACACTTTATCTCACATAATTATTTCACGAAACATTGAATCTACGAGATTTTGAGATTGTATTTTGAAAACAATACCTTAACATAAGTATGAGTGGCCAGTTACAGCTGGTTTAAACAGAAAGAGGTGAGAGAATTCTGGCCGGATATGGCCAGTTTAAGTGCTAAATGGTTACGGTAAGAGAATAAATGGGCATATTTTGTCATGGTTAATATGAGTTAAATAACTGCTGTCAATATTTTTATTATCATGGTTTATTCCACTCTTTGATTAAGCACCAAGCTTCGTCTTTTTTATTTTCATTGTTCAACATATATATATACTAGCCAAATTACTGGCGTTTTGCTGCGTTTCTCACATTCTTTTTGTAAGAAAATGGTGATTGATTTTAAATCAATGATATAATTTATGGAGAAAAACTTCAATAGGGTGTCTTAATATTATTGAAATTTTATGAATAGGCATCATATCTTTTCATTTACTTATGGTTTAAATTTCATATAAATCGAAGGGAAAAAATTTTCAGCGGGGTTTTGTGCCTCCGGGGAACCCTTTGATTAAAATGAAATATACTTATCCAAGTACCCTGGACAATGTAGTTTCAGAATATATATGGTTATGGGGGTCTATCTCCAAAACCATAGGAGGAGTTTGTGAACAAACAAACAGATAGGAACTACAACTTTATATATATAGATGATTGATATATATATATATATACTCTATAACAGATTATATATATAGTTTAGGGATAGTAACTTCAAGTTATTGTTGGTTCACCAAAGTGAGCACTCGATGTGTAGTATGTAATATTAATAAGTATGGAGGAGGTGCAAATTTTTTTTTTTTTTTTTTTTTTTTTTTTAATGCTGTACACGAATCATTTTGATATTAAGCTAACAGAAGTCTGATTCCAGAGTTTAGTCCTATTGAGCTGATCAATCGCAAAACGTGTATCACAATGAAAATTTGACACCTCATCCATACTATTATTAATTTTATATATATATATATATATATATTAAAATAACAGATTAAATTTTAAGCAAAGATTCGCTGCTATCACCCTTAAACTTTGCTTAAACTTTAATCTGTTATTTTAATAAATATTTGCTCTAGGGTTCTTACATATTTGATATATATTTATCCTTATCGAGTCCTCTTTGGATTTTAGTCTTCACATTTATTATTATTACTATATATATATATACATACATACACACACAGGTAAAATTCCAATATAACAAATACCATTATAAAGAATTTTTTAGTATGACAAAATTTTTCAATCCCTGGCTATATTCCCAATGTGTTAGGTAAATCTCGTTATAAAGAAATGTTCATTATAACAGAATTTCACTATGTGTGTGTGTGTATATATATATATATATAAACAGAACCACCAATGAATTTGCTAAACTCAAATATTATAAACATAAAAGGGAGTGTGACTTATATACAAACATATGGTACCATCACAAATGGATTAAAGCAACTGGAGGGCCTGGGTTTGAGAATATTTTGGTTGCGCCAGCAGCTGCTCAGAAGAAACTCAAATGAAATTAAAAGTGCATAAATGTAGGCCTACTCATCTCCAGTATCAATCTTTGCTGAACTAAAATAGGTGATACCAACATTTTTTTTTTTTTTAAATATATTTAATAACAATTTCATATTCAAATTTTAAACAAAAGAAATGTCATTCTTCATAGCTATATTTTACTATATATTTAAAACAGGATTGGAGCCCTCGGACTAAAAGGCACTAGACAATGTTGCACCAAACTAAGAACCTCTGTGTTATAGGGCACTGGGCTACAAGGTTTTCGTTTATAATATGCTGGGTTACAAGACACTGGATTACAGCCCACTTAATTCCTATGCGGCACCAAACTAAGAGGCTAAGTGCTACAAGACACTGGACTATAAAACGTTGGTCTATGATACACTTAGCTCTTATGTGGCACCATCAAACTAAGAGGCTCTGTGCTATAGGGCTCTTGTCTATAATATACTGTGTTACAAGACACTGGAGTATGATACACTGGAATACAATTCACTTAACTCCTAATCTCGGACTAGATAACATAAGCCACATTTCACTCCACTCTACATCCATTACAAACTATTGCTGTATAAATATTCTTTCCTCAGTATTTATAGCTAACTTTTCTCTCTGTCTTTAGGCTGAATACCTATCAGAAGAGAAGATTGGTTGTAAGTGAACTTCTTCTTGCTGATGATCATCATGAAGATAATACTATTTATTTTAACCTTTCATTTCTTCACACATCTTTTTCTCTGCACTTCTCTTGTCTTTATTTGCTTGCTGTACTAAATAACACCCTGATCCCTTGTTCCCCAACAATTTCGTACTAATGCCACTCTTGGCACCTCTTGTCCCCTACCAACTTAACAAACCCTTCTCTTGGACAACTGTTGTTTTTCTAGACGAGCTGCCATCCCCTACTCTCCTTTGTCTCTATTTCATTAAGACTAAAGCTAAATAAATCTATAAATTTCTGTGATTCTGTCACATGTAAAGAGAGAGGAATAGTTTGAGTACCTCATACTACTCCTCTCTCTTAATGTCTGCTGCCTGGGTGAATGTATGTGTGTGTAAAAGGAAAGAAGGGGGTGGTGAAAAAACTATATCAAAATAGTAGCTGCCGTTCTATTTGTTTTGTTCTGTATGTGTTTGTGTAAATGTATGTCTGAGTGTATTTTTGTAAGTGTGTCTGTATTTGCATGTTTATATTTATATACTCATACATATAAATGTATGCATATGCACACATATATGCGTCATGTTGAAAACAATCCTAGTAACATAAAAAATATAAGATGCAGGGCCAAGGTTTCTTATAGGAATTGCAGTGGGGGGGGTGCTGTTTTGATAGGTTGTGTTGTTTAATTGTTGACTATTCCAGCTTTACCTCTTGTTTTATTTGCTGTTTCCAATAGTACTGTATTATTTCTTTTAAGACAGATAGGGTGTGATTTGAGGGAGATTTTAACTGTTGTTTCTAGCATGTAAAGCAACCATGTTACAGCTTCCTCGTTGGCTGACCTGCCATTGACTATCTGAGATGTAATTCACTTCTCTATTCTGCCACTAATGAAGTGAAACAACCACACCCAGGATGTGTTTCCAGCATGCTCACTTCCATCCCTATACTTCTTTGACTTCTTTCACTCTTGCATGTTGTCAGCTGCATGAAAACGTCTGTGTGTGATTTACTTTAACTATTTTTCATGCTCATTATAGTGTATGTGTGTATATATATATATATGTATATATATGTATATATATATATAGAGAGAGAGAGAAACAGTATTTTGTACATATATATATATTATATATATATATATTATTTGGGAAAAATATATACTTTAACCCTTTAGCATTTACATTACTCTATATTTACTATTATATTTTCACAGTAAACACTTTATTTTATATAATTATTTGAGAACAATACCTTAACATCAGTATGAGCAACCAGTTTAAACAGAAAGAGGTGAGAAAATTCTGACCAGTTTAAATGCTAATGGGTTAAGGTGGAAAAGTTATTATTTTCCTTATGGGGGAGCTGTTTCATAGTTTGGAAGCCAAAGCGAAAATCGATCTAAGTAATCAATTATTGATTACCAACTATTGATTTTGGTAGAGCTATAGAAGACACAAAACTAATCAGAGGAAATTGTAAAGTATATAGTTTCCCAAATATATGCTTTATATATAGATGTACAAAATATTGTGTGTCTCAAACAATATATGGCTCTCTCTCTATATATATATATATATGTATATATATATATATTTAATTTGAATTATTGATGCTCTGGACAAACGGCCATTGAACTTTTCTGCTGAGAAACTTATTCATCATACATATATATGTTATAGTGGCCCTTTGATGTACATCAACTGGAGGAAACAGGTAGTATGCATACATGTGTTTATTCATCTGTATATATATATATATACATACAATGTATATATATAAACCGGGTAGCTTTTATCATGTCACCAGCACAACCCTACCTTACAGGGTGGATTGTGTGCTTTTTAACATGGCACCAAAACAACCACCTTACAAAGTAAATTGGGTTGTTTTTGTCATGTTACCAGCACAACCACCTTACAGGGTGGACAAGGTGCTTTTTGTCATGTCACCAGCACAATCACCTTACAGGGTGAATTATGAGCTACCGTTTGTCATCTGAACAGTATGGCCACCTTACAGAATGGTCTGGATGCTTTTGTTGTTGTACCAGATTGTCATACAGGCTGGTGAATGTGTTTATATATAACATCTGATCAACTGAAATCCTTACAGTGCCCCAATATGGTCGTATTCCAATGACTAAAACCAGTAAGATAGAAGATACAAATTGAAGAATAAAAAAGAAAATACACATACAGGTGCAAATATATAATGTAGATAGAAACATCATGTACAAGTACACTTTTTTCTCTCTCTCTCCTCAACCCCCATACAACATTCTCTCACTCTTCCACTCGTGCCCCATGTCATGTCTTATCAGCCAGAATATCTTGTTCTGTTGGCATGTGCTTCACACTTCTCTTATCTATAATAATGGTTCCTCTGTGATGTTGTGGAGGGAAGCCCCCTTTCTGCCATATTTACAGCTTACTCTGCTTAAACGCCACAACTTCAAAACACTAAAACTGCTTAACATTAGATCTATGTCAAATTGATCAGTTAATCTATTTCTAATTTTTATTTCGTGCTCCTGTCGGCAGGCTGAGGCCATGCTGGGGCACCGCCATTGTATACATTTTATTTTATCTTTTCTTTCAGTTTCATGTGAGGAGGGGATGGCAGTCTAATTTTGAGTAAAATGTCACAATTGACACCTAGGTAGGTTTAGCTGGCCTCCATGTTTTAATGGGAGGAGCCAAAGTCTTATGTTGTTACATCTCACACCTATGTAGGTTTAGCTGACCTCTGCTTTTAGTATTTATGATGACACAAAGTTTAACCCATTTTATTCCTACAATTCTAGTGAAAGACACTGCCTATGATTTTCAAATTATTTTTATCTTTTGATAGATTTAGTAAATTCATCATCATCATTTAACATGTGTCTTCCCTGCTAACATGGTTTGGATGGGTTGTCGCAGACCTAGTCGGTACTTAATGGTGTTACTGATCTCATACAAGGAGATGAGGCTTATCTCGCTTATATACATTCCCACACTGTCAGAAACTCAGGCAGCTGGGGCTATACATCTTACTTATATACATTCCCACACTCTGTCAAATGTCAAGAAGCTGGGCCCCACATGTTACTTTCATATGTTCCTACACTCTACCAAGTGTTAAGATAGACCTGGGGTCCACAAGTGCATTTTATCATAGCACCAACACTAGGGAAGTTATTATGTCTTTGACACAGCTGAAGAATTCCTCTGACAGTTTGTTTTTCAAGGTTTCTTATAGCTGGATTCCCTTCTGAGCACCAACATAACTTAGATTTTTCATTTTTAACACTTTAGCATTTAAATCGGCCGTATCCGTCCCTAATTCTCTCACCTATTTCTTTTCAGACCGGCCATAACTAGCTGCTCATATTTATGTTAGGGTATTGTTTACAAAATAAATAATATCAAATTCTCATAGATTCGATATTATAAGAGATAAATCCTTTACCGTAAAAACATAATAGTAAATATAGAGTAATGTAAATGCTAAAGGGTTAAGCTGATGTTTGTAGAATAATTTAAAAAATTTTTCTTGCATAAAATTATGAAATGTTTTAATTTAAGTATAAACATTTGGTATCACAAGGGTTAATGATGGCTTGTATGCCTTCTTTATCTCAAGCTAGTCTGACTAGTGAGTGTTATGAACAGAAAATTTAGCAAATGCAGGTAAAGTATTTTGTAAACAACTCCCATACACACATATATATATATAATGTACACATACAAGTACACACATTTACACACAACATTCATGGGTGTTCTTATATTATCAACAAATGTGTGTGTATATGTATATATTAGGTTTTATAATTGGGAATCCTGACAGACATAGGGCCACTTTGTGTGTGTGTGTAAATTTCTCTGCGTCTTTTGTTACCTGTACATAATATTCATTTCTAACTTATATATATGCTTCTTTCTCCTTCGTCTCTGATCCCCATCCCATCCTGACACCACCAGAACCTCACCCCAACATTCCACCTTGGGCCTATAACATATCTCAGGTGTTGTATAGTACAGAGGCCATCCTCCTTGTCACTCACTGCCAGGCAGCTCTCTTTGGGGCCCTCTTCCTCTGTCTCTGTATATGTATGTGTCTCTCTATGCCTGTGTGTGCGTATGTGTCTCTATGCCTGTTTGTGTGTGTGTGTGTGTGTCTCTGTATGCCTGCCTGTTTGTGTGTGTCTCTATACCTCTTTGTGTGTATGTGCCTGTATGCCTGACTGTGTGTATCTGTATAGCTGTAGTTATCTGTATGTGTCTATCCCACTGTGTAAGAAGATCCTAAATGATAAAGCAAGTGGATTCTTGAGAAAATTCTAGATAGAGACAGAGAATGCTTGAAGCGCTTCAGTCATTCAGTTGAGTACACTGTAGCTGAGATGGCAGCTAGATGGGATGGTGTTGGTAGTGGCAATGATAGTTCTTGTGGTGGTTGTGGTGATGATGATGGATGGATGGTGTGTGTTGTTGGTGGCAGTGATAGTGCTTGTTGTTGTGGTGATGGTGGTGACAATGATAGTGGTGGGGGTGCAATGACAGAAAATATTTTTATCAAATATCAGTCATGTTTTTGTGGGTTTTTGTTGTTGCTTCAGCCCCCACTCCCACCCCATCAAAATATGTACACTTTGGCAGAGCTGCTAACTGGTGATTGTGCATGGGGGTGGGGTGGGGGAAGCATTTTTGTGAGAGTGCTTCTGAACAAAAATTGTCTTGGAGCATTGCTCATCTCTACATCACTACATAACACTCTAAAGGTACTGCTGAGGATATCTCTCTCTCTGGCCCTATACTCCATCTCTATCAAACTACCCACCTCCTCACTACATATACAATATTTACCCCACTCTACACAACAACATGAAGGTGATATACTCATTCCACACATTGTGGTTTGGTTTAAGCTGTTATTAAATAGATTCCTTCATCTTTTTACTTCCCTCTTCCTCTCTCTCTCTCTCCCTTTTCTCCCCCTCCTCTAACTTTATTATATTCAACAGCCCCCTCTTTTCTTTTTCCACCTCCACTTCATTTTCCAGTTTGTCTCTTTACACTTTGATTTTTCTTCCTTCCTTTCCGACCTAAACCAATTCACACACCATCACATCATTTAATGTCCATTGGATGGGTTTTCACAAACTCACCTAGTACTCAAGCAAAGCTACTGACCTCTCAGATGAGCCAAGGGCCCTACATCTTATTTACATATGCTACCCATGCTCTGCTGAGTGCTATTTATTGTGGCACCAGCAACTAAGGAAGTTGTCATGTCTTTGACATGCTTAAATAGTTCTCCCAACCCTTCTTTTTGGCAGGTTTTCTATAACCGAGTGCCCTTCCTATCACCAACTACTTTACAATATGTTTGTATATATATTTAGTCTTTTACATGTTTCAGTTGATAGGCTGATAAAACAAAGTACCAGTAATACACTAGGGTAATTGCTGGCCTTGTGCCAAAAGTAGAAACAATTATATATATATATATATATATATATATATAAAATTCAAGAGTGAGAAATTGTTGAGACAAATTGTATCCACATATGTCTATGTATATTTATATAGGTACAATGACATTAGTAGAGATGACTAAATGGACATACACTGACAGTATTGCTGGTCTGTTCAAGGTCACAGCATCTCATAATGTAGTGAAACAAAAATTATACAGCTGCCATGCCATTCATTTGCCTTGTGCCTGACTTTGAAATAATTATTGTGGTTTGGATTGCTGTGGTTGTTGTTGAGGTTTGGATTGCTGTGATGATGGTTGATGTTGTTGTGGTTTGGATTGCTGTGATGATGGTTGATGTTGTTGTGGTTTGGATTGCTGTGATGATGGTTGATGTTGTTGTGGTTTGGATTGCTGTGTGATGGTTGATGTTGTTGTGGTTTGGATTGCTGTGATGATGGTTGATGTTGTTGTGGTTTGGATTGCTGTGATGATGGTTGATGCTGTGGTGATGGTTGATGCCGTTGTGGTTGTGGTGGTGGTGGTTGCTTGAATATTTCCAGGCCTCCATTACACCTTTAGCATTTAAGCCAGCCATATCCGGCCACAATTCTTTCACCACTTTCTGTTCAAACTGGCTGTAACTGGCCACTTATACTCAGTTTAAGTTATTCTTATTTAAATAAATATCAAAATCTTGTAGATTCGATATTATGTGTGATAATTATGTGAGTTCAAGCCATGAAAATATTACTAATGTAAATGCTAATGGGTTAAAAGACAGTTAATAAACAATATTTATGTTGAATTTTCTCTTGTAGTGTACAAAGATGTCTTCAGTTTGTTTGATGACGACGGGGATGGGATTATTTCAACCCGGCAACTTGGTGACGTTCTGCGGAAGCTAGGAATGAGCCCCACAGAAGGTGAAGTCAATGAAATGATAGAGAAAGTTGACTGTGATGGTAAGTATACAGCAACATCATTACTGCATTTCTTATACTTGGTATTTCATGCTGTTGGTCTTATCGTCACTGCTGCAATTTTTATATTTCATGCTTCAAGTAAACTATACCACCATCAACTCACCCATAATATGAGCGAACAAGGGTGTTTCTATATGGTAACTATACCACCATCTTAGTTCACCCATAATATGAGCTATTGAGGGTACCTCTATGTGATAACTCAACCTGCTAGAACTAGCAAACAAATCACACCCTACCATCATAAAGAAGGAAGGATACATCACATTTGATAATGTAGATCTTAAGATATACACTATTTTAAAATCACAGGATGATAATGGCTTGAACAATTTTTAAATCGTAAATATACCCAAAGAGATCTGTCCTGGGGCTAAACAACAACAACATAAAGACCCTTTGGTCATGAATGACCATGGGGGTTTGCACCTAGAAAGTTTCCTTTCAAAGGCACACCTCTAGATAAGGCTGAAGCACCCACTTTGAGAACCTCTGCTCTAACCACTAAGCGACATGTCTTTACAATGACAACAACATAGTACCCATAACAGTGTATTGTATTTGTTGTTGGTACATAGTTATCACAGCATTTGTGATATATACCATTACTTTACCTTAAACTCACAGGCAGATCTAGCTACCTTGACTGGCTTCATCTGCCCTACATATGTCTGTATGTTTTTCACATTTGTTTCTGTCTGGTGAAACTAAGCTTCCCTCTTATCACATTCAGCTATGATAATGGATTTGACAATGTGGTATTCAGGTGCTGTAAACTGCAATCCACAGGATAAAATACCATTCTGTTGGTATGTTGTAAGGGTTGGGTTCTTTTAGGTAATTTATGTAATACATGCAAACCCACACACGTGTACATGAATAATAATAGATGGGTTTATAAACCCCCTCTATAATATGCACATAATGCTATTTATGTTATGTGTGTGTTTGTAGAAATCAGTTAAATCAGGTGTTGTCTAACCCATGCTAGCAGGGAAAGTGAATGTTAAACAATTATGATGATGATCTCACAGGGATACAGTGTGCCTCACAGTGATACAGTGTACTTATATTAAACCAGGTACACACAGGGTTAGAGTGTACCTATACTAAACCAGGTACTCACAGGGATAGTGTACCTATACTAAACCAGGTACTCACAGGGATAGAGTGTACTAATTGTAAACCAGGTATACACAGCAATATTGTGTACCTATTGTAAACCAAGTACTGACAGTAAGTAGTTTTGTGGATTGAACAGTTGGAATACTGAACCACTTTGAAATTTTTGTTAGATTCTTCATTATAATTCAATGATCGGTTCTATTATTAACAGGAAGTGGTACTATTGATTTTCCCGAGTTCCTGCGTATGATGTCCAACCAAACCGAGGACTTTGATCACGAAACCGAGATCCGTGAGACATTCCGCATATTTGATAAAGATGGCGATGGTTATATCTCTGCTGGAGAACTGCGTTATATGTTTGCCAACATGGGTCAAAAGTTGACGGATGAGGAGATCAATGAAATGATCCTCGATGCTGACATTGATGGTGACGGACGGATTAACTATTCAGGTAAGCAAATACAACTTTTTTATGAATTTCAGTCATTAGGCTGTGGCCATGCTGGGGCACCACATTCTTTTACTGGTTTTAATTATTAGACTGTGGCTATGCTGGGACACCACCTTCTTTTACTGTTTTTAGAGAAAATTTTATTTATCTATTGTATAGTTGAGAAAGTTCTCTATATAGGGTGTATCAAAAAGAATCATCCAATTTCAAAAGACTGAATGGTATGTAAAAATTGTAAATAACTTTTATAAAAAGTTATAAAAAGGAATAAAACTTTATATTCAGACATTTATTGTACAAGTTACCACATTATTATATGGTCATTTGTTTAAAAAATATAACTTTTTGAAATTGGATGATTGTTTTTGATACACCATGTCTATATAATACATGTAGCCATTTCAAAGTTCTATATATCTATTGTATACTTGAGAAAGTTTATATGTATATCAGCATCTTCCCTGTCACCACCCCTCTTGTATGTCATCACTGCCTGCTACTTTCATTCTATTTACTAACTTCCTTATACTTTCATTTACCTGTCTCACCCTCTCTCATTCATTCTTTCTATCTCTCTTACTCTCACCATGTAGCGACTATTCTTTCAGTTTCTTTTCTCTGGTACTCTCTCCATCTTGTTTATACATTGATATCTTCGGTAACTTTAATTAAATGCACTGCTCCCATTTACTCTGCACTTGCATTAACACTTTCATTACCATATTTCTAATGAAAGACCCTTTTCTGTCTAGGCAATGTCAGGTATCTAAAGCTAACATATATATATTGAGAGGATGTCCCCCAAAAATGTATACACACCTCAGAATTCTACTAAATATTGCCTGTACAGGTAATAAAAGTGTGTAAACATTTTTGGGACACTTTATATATATATAATGTATGAAGTCAAATTTTTGGCTTTTGAAATGCTGAGAATAGTATAGGAGAAAGGATAAGTGAACACTGGTGAGAACTCCAGGATGGGAAAAACTCATCAGTACTCCACCAACATGCCAAAATAGAACATAGGGGCACATTAGAGAACATAGAGATAACAATTATATCCACGCACAGGAAAGATGCAATGCTCAGACAAATCACAGAGGTGACAAACATAAACGAACTCCAACCAAAATTAAACAGAAAACATGAGTGGAATAGCAACATCACAACTAGTAATTAGGGACAAAATGAAGACATACAGACACACACAAAAACCAAACTAACAAAACAAAAGTAAAATTGATATGGAGGGTTTGTGATTTATCTCACATCTGATGCATGACAAACCACAAACCCTCAATCTCAATTTCACTTTTGAAATTTCACTGTAAAACTAGTAAAGGAAATAAATAAATATTCTTAAAAAGACTCCAGTTGCCTGTTTCGATTTCTTTTCCTATCATCAGCAGAGATAAAGATAGCAATCTTTACATAGTCCTCAACATGCTGCTACCAACTTAATGAAGCTTAGCCTGTGTGAAGATCACATTAATTATTGGTAGAATTGGACTCAGCGTTGTTTCTCAAGCTGTTACCATCTGCTCCTGTAATATATTATGTAATCAATGTGCACAAAAATACAATACCTTTATTTTAATCTGAAGCTTCTGGCAATAAACTGCCAAATTAACACCACATTAACCACACTGCATCTTCAAAAATTATAAATAGTATGCATATTTTTATGCCCACACATTGATGTACATGAATATACTAATCATGCGATAGGTGCCAAAAATTATCTTCGTTGCAAGTTTTCCATGATTGATATAGTAATAAAATGGTCAAAAAAATAGAATATTGTGTTGTCTGCTGCTGTATGATGAGTTCAATAGCACCACTGCTGCTGTTTTCTTGTCTTTTCTGGGAAAGGAGATTAAATTTCAACTGCCTCAGTCCATGTTATCAGGCATGTATATCATACCTCTTCCATGAACAGTGTTTTAATTGCTACAGTCCACCTAGCTATCAAATAAATATAGTATTACTTTCTATGAAAGATTACATTTTAACTGCCTCAGTCCAACATTTTATCAGGTCTGTATATAATACCACTTCTAGGAAAGGGAACGATATTTTAACTCGGTCCACTTTGGTATCAGAAATAAATGCAGTATTGTTAAGGTGGTTATTAGCAGAATTTGTAGAGCATTGGATAAAATACCATTGCAATATTTGTTCTGGCTCTTTACATTGTGTTCAAACCTTGCCAAGGTCAACTTTGCTTTTCATCTTTCCAGATTTAATAAATGAAAGTACCAGTCAAATACTAGAGTTGATTTAACCCTTTAGCATTTACATTAATCTCTATATACTATTGTATTTTCGTGGTAAAGGTTTTATCTCACCTAATATCGAATCTATCAGATTTTCGTTTCTATTTGAGAACAATAGCTCAACATAAGTATGAGTGGCCGATTAGAGCTGGTTTGAACAGAAAGGGGCGAGACAATTCTGGCCGGATACGGTCAGTTTAAATACTAAAGGGTTGATCAATTTTGCCCTTACCTCAGAATTGCTGGCCTAATGTCTAAATTAGAAATTAAAATCTGATATTCTGTTGTGTTTCTGTGAAAGGAGATTTTAATTTAACTTCCTCGGTTCACCCATCATCGTTGTTTTAATGTCCACATTCTGTGCTACCCAGTAAGCAGTCAATAGTACTGGTCACCCTTTGAAAAATATCTTTGGTCTTGAACGGTCTGATACCCTAAGCCAGAGTTTCTCAAACGTATTGGGTCCCCACCCCACCCACTAGTGGCCACGTGATACTCTCAGCGCCGCCAACCTTATTTCAAGAGAGATCTACCTACACGCAGATTCTAAAATATATATAATAAATAAAATCATTAATTTATATATAATAAATAATATAATATATACTATGTATAAATAAATATTATATATTTTTTAGTTTACTATATTTATATACCTATACATATATATTAAACTGAAGTTGTCTCTGTGTGTGTGTGTCCCTAATTTTGGCAAAATCTATACCAATCCACATTTCTACTCCGATTGACTTCAAACTTGCATTTATATATTTCTTGCGGTCTAAAGATATTAACTGCGGCTTTTATTTTTCAATTTTCTGTTAAAGGCGTTTTTTTTCACTAAAACTTTAAACCATTTTTGTCAGTTAGTTCGGTAATTTTGTTCAAGAGAGACAACTCTTTAGTATTTTGAAAGAGTTACCTCTCTTTATAGACTTTATTATCCTACTTAAACGTACATCCCTTGAAATTGTTGATGGTGACCCCAATAGTAACTCCGAAGCGTTCGGCATCCGATATAACAGTTCGGTCTATATCAGATTGGGTAGATTTTTGTAACCTTAAAAGTATCCAACTAAATTCCTTCATGCTCTCCACCACTGCAGTCCCACATGCTTACTGCTCTGTAACTATTATTTTCATTGTACCATAGCACAACAAATACATGTTCGGTTTGTCGAATGCTTTTTTACTTAACCCTATCGTCTTGGCTTTCGTGGGTTGAACATTTTACTCTCAGGCACCCAATTAAGTTAAACCCCTGGTAATCTACGACAACTTTTTTTTATAAGCACAAAATGTAGACACCATCCCCAGGCCGAGGTATTCCGTACTTCTCTGTACTGTTTCTGAAAGGAGGGATGAACATGCCAATCTATGTTTAGAAGCCCGAGCAATGCCGGGCCATTCTGCTAGTAGTATGTATCATTTGATATTTAATATACTGTTATATAATATCTCTTTCTCTTTCTCTCTCTCCCCCCCCCCCCCCCCAAGAGTGCTAGCGCCCACTTGGAGAACCTTTACCCTAACCCAAGGTCTCAAACTTAAGGATTCAAAAAGCCATTACAACCAGTACAATCAGTATGAGTGGCCAGTTACAACCAGTTTCAACAGAAAGAGGAGAGAGATTTCTGGCTGGATATGGCTGGTTTAAATGCTAAAGGGTTAAACAGTGATGATTATATATATATATATATATTAACAAACATACACACTTGTAAGTGTGTAATCTTTAATAGGTTGTTTCATGTGCCAACAGAGAAAATGGCTGTTGCCATCCAGCCAAAATCTTTATTGGATATATTTCAACTAGAAAATAGTAAAGATAAAATGTTCAGGCTGGCAGGTGTTGACTTCACAAGACATTTTTATATTTCTTCCTATCAGCTACTCCCCATGATTTGAATGTCATGTTTGTGAGAGGCCGCTCACCACATACACAAATATACATATGTGTTCAGATGTCACCTTACTACAATATATCTTTGTTTCATGATCTGTTCTTTTGTATGCATATGTGTGTATGTATATATATATATATATATGTGTGTGTGCGAGTGTGTGTGTATATATATATATATATATATATATGTTTGGGTTTATGTATTGTATGGACCAATGCATGCATATAAAGATAACGATTGTGAGCATCAAGACACTGCAGTATAGAGTAAACTATATGTAAAGCAGTTTTTAATATACCATCATCATCATCATCATTATCACAATCACTGTTTATCAGCTATTTTCCATCATGATGACTATACTGATGATTATTGCATATATATAGGCACATGGCTTAGTGGTTAGAGCATTGAGCTTGCAATCGAAAGGTTGTGAGTTCAATTCTCAGACCGGGTGATGTGTTGTTTCCTTGAGCAAGACACTTTATTTCACATTGTATCAAGCCAGAATCAGTTCCCGTCCCACCCTTGCAAGCAGGGAAAAGCGGACGTAAAATGAAATGATGTGTGTGTGTGTGTGTATATATATATACCTATGTGTTTGTATATATATATAAATATATATCATCATATCATCATCGTTTAACGTCCATCTTCCACGCTAGCATGGGTTAGACGGGAGTTGTCCCAATTTGAGGCAAGGTTGGTCGGGTTACCGTGTCTCGCTCATATAGGACTATCTGGCAGGTTTTCTATGGCTGGATGCCCTTCCTAACACCAACCACGTTTACAGTGTGGACTGGGAACTTTTTACCATGTTACCTACATGGCCACATTACAGCGTGGACTGTGTTTTTTGTCATGACACCTACACAATCTCGATCTCCATCTCATTTTCTCATTTATTTGGACTGGAGTCTTGGTGGGAGTGGGAGGATGGAGTAGGGATAGTGTATATTTGGTTAAGAGGTGCCTACTGACTGTAGGTTTCGCTTTGTACGTAGGCAAGGCGGGTATTCTGTATTACTGCGTGGTAAAAAGATCTCAGTCCAGTGACATTGTCACTTCCATCAATTTTGATCGCCCTGCACTTTTTTATACAGCTGTCATCTTTCATGCGCATCACGTGACCATACCAACGTAGTCTTCTCTCAAGTAAACAGCATCAGATCCCTATTAGTCCTAATTTCTCACTTAGTTCATTTATGCTTTGCCGTTCACGTATATTGCTATTACACATCCAGTGGAGCATGCATGCTTCGTTCCTTTCCAGTCTACGCAGGTCCTCTGCACACAACGCCCATGTCTCACTGCCATGTAGCATTGCTGTTTGTATACAGGCATCATACAATCTGCCTTTCATTTTTAGAGAGAAACCTTTTGTGGCCAACAACGGTATAACCTCTCTGAACCTTTTCCATCCCGTTCTGACTCTGGCTACTGTATTTTCAGAGCACCCACCACCACTGCTGATTTTGTCACCCAGGTAACCATCTGGGCAATAGAAGGAGCTAGTATCCTGTGGGCACTTGTTACTTATTACACCTGAGCATCGGCCACATATAAAATCTACATTCTTAGATAGTTTACCTGTGATCCCACTACATCTTTTATGTACCCATAGTTTGCATTTGGGCCATAAAATGGAATTTCTACCTACTCCTTTCCTACACACTGAGCATGGCCATTTCCCTGAGGGCACCGGTGCCCTATTTTCCTTTCTACAAACTAGAACTTTAGACTTAGACAAGTTAACTTTAAGGCCTTTTGATTCTAGGCCATGCTTCCATGTTTGGAATTTCTTCTCTAGTTCAGCCATAGATTCAGCTGTGAGAGTTAGATCATCTACGTATAGGAGTTCCCATGAGCAGCCTGAAGGGCAATAATAAATAGGAGGGGGCTAAGGACAGAGCCTTGATGAACACCAACTTTTACACTAAATTCTTCACTATATTCATTGTTAATTGTAACCTTACTGACTGTTTCTTTATACATGGCTTGTATAGCTCTCACAAGCCATTCATCTACACCTAGTTTTCTATGAGCCCACCAGATAATGGTGCGGGGGACTTATCCTGTAGTTGTCGTACAAGGAAAAGAGCGTCTGTGGTACTTTTACCTGACACAAATCCAAACTGCATTTCATCGAGATCAATTCACTCTCTGATTAGTTGCGCTATAACTCTTTCTGTGACCTTCATGACCTGGTCAACTAACTTAATGCCTCTAGAGTTTCCCCTATCTAGAGCATCCCCTTTATCCTTGTAGCAGTTAATGATGATGCTGCTACGCCAGTCTTTTGGTATGACCCCAATCTGTATTACTTGGTTTACTATACGGGTGACCATAGTATGTCCCACCATTCCAGATGCCTTCAACATCTCAACAACTATCTCCGAAGGCCCAGCTGCTTTGCCTGTCTTCATATCTTTGATTGCCTTACTTATTATACTATCTTTAACTTGCACCGCTAGTCCTTCTATTGGATCGATTTGGGGCAGACTATCTTTTTCCCATTTATTCTCCTAATTTAATAGTCTCTCGTAGTGACACTTCCAAGCTACCTTCTTATCAGTATCAGTGAGGGCAAGTACACCATTATCATTACGGACACACTTCTCCCCGACAATATCACGGTTTTCCTTGACACATTGTTTAGCAATCCTGAGCATCTCATGTTTTTGTTCTTCACGTTGTAGAACATGCTTGAACTTTTTATCCTCTGCTTCCCTTTTTGTAAGGTACACTTGTCTTCTAGCTTCTCTCTTGGCCACTTGATAGTGTTCTCTACTTCCCCCATCCTGCCATACTTTTCAAGCCTGCTTTTTGGCCTTGATTGTCTCCTCCACCTTACTGTTCCATCACCAAGTTACTCTCCTCCTACCAATAGGTCTGCTCCAGCCACAGATTTCATCCGTCGCTTTCAGCAGGTTCACTTTCAAGAATTCCCACTGTTCCTCTATATTGTACGTCTCTAATTGCTCTTCCTTATTGTCAAAGGCATCAAATAATAAGCTTTTAAATTTGTCACTGGCTATGGGGTCCTTTAACTTCCATATTCTTCTCCTCAAGGTAGTCTTCCTCTGCCGTTGAGTACGTCTATTCCTGACTATGAGGTCACTAACTACTAGACTATGTTGGGCGGTGCATTTAGTGTTTACAACAGACACTTTGTCACGTCTTCTAGTAAGTATATAATCTATCTGGCTGACGTGTTCCCCTGATCTATATATAAATATATGAGAGAGGGACAAGAGATAGAAATGCGTGTGTGTATATACATAGATGTGTGTGTTTGTATATATATAATGTGTGAGGTACAAGAGATAGATATATTGTGAAGACAATTGTTATGTGTGTTGTGTCAAAGACACTGGGTGGCAATGTACTTCTAGATATCAACATCACCATACATCACAGCTGTGTTACAGAGTAACCAACCAACCACTAGGCTGACATTATCTTGTAGGGAGATAGAAGCTCTCTCGGTGTTAACATATTTTGATAAGATCAACAGTAATATTTTTGAGTGGAGAAAAATAATAATTTTACTTCCTAATTACAATTGTTACGATCGCAAATACAAGCGGCCGAGATGGGATTCCTCCGAAGGGCCTTTGGAGTAACGTTACATGATAAAGTGCATAGCTTGGAGATCAGAGGGTCACTCCAGGTAGAGCTGCTATTTCTCCAAATTGAGATATCACAGCTCCAATACTATGGGACAAGGTTAGAATGTCTTAGGAAAGAATCTAGGGGTAGACACCGAGCAAGATGGCTGGATAACATCCATGAGCTTGGCTGGTCATGCTTGGGGATCCAGCCAGATTAATTGGAGATGGTTGCTTCTGGCAGGACCTGCTGGAAGGAGTATTTGATGACTCTGCCCCTACGACCCTCTCTGGAATAAGTGGTTGAAGAAGAAAAAAAAATAATATTCTTATTTATCTTTGAAAACCTGAAGAAAGGGATGATGGAGGTGTCGTTATTTTCTCTCTACTCCTGAAGCAGAATTAGTAGTAGAGTCTTTCTTGTAATTCGTGAAAGAAAGGGTCATTATCAAAACATATGTAAAGGGCCATGTTGATTAGGGATTATTATCACTGAATGGTAGAAGAGAAAGAGAGAGTCTAAGTTAAGGGTTGTTTTATCTCTGCATCATTTTTTAAACCTGTAGTCCTGAACTGGAGGTTACGCTGTGATGCAACATGAAATGACTTTGTCACTGTCTGATGTTTCATATTTTATACATCTTAAACATTGATAATGTCAAACATCTCTCTCTCTCTCCCTCTCCCTCTCTCTCAACGTCTATCTTCCACGCTAGAATGGAGTATATATATATATATATATATATATATATATACACAAAGACTAAGGTTCTTGTAAGTAGACGAGAAAACAGAACCTAGATCCCCTCACGGAAATGGCTTTGCTCAGTATGTAGGAAAGGTGTAGGTAGGAACTCCATCCTCTGCCCCAAATGTAAACAATGGGTACACACAACAGATGTAGTGGGTAGTGGAATCTCAGGAAGTTTAACTAAGAATGCAGACTTCATATGTAGCAGCTGCGCTGGGACAGCAAGAAGCAAACGATCACAGGAAACAAGCACCACCAAACTCTGGGAGGGCTCTGTAAAAACAGTAGACAGCTTCTGCTACCTAGGTGACTGAATTAGCAGCGGAGGTGGGTGTTCGGAAAGTACAATAGCTAGGGTAAGAACGGGACGGAAGAAGTTCAGGGCCTCAAAATGAAAGGCAGACTGTATGATGCGTGTATATGAACAGCAATGTTACATGGAATTGAAACCTGGGCGCTGTCTGTAGAGGACTTGCGCAGAATAGAAAGAAACGAAGCTTGCATGCTCCGATGGATGTGTAATAGTAATATACGCGAACGGCAAAGTATAAACGAATTGAGAGATGAGCATAAGAGGAATCAAATGCTGTGTGCAGGAGAGGAGGTTTCGTTGGTATGGACATGTGATGCGTATGAAGGATGACAACTGCATAAAATGATGCAGAGCACTAGAAATCGATGGAAGCCGCGGAGTGGGGAGACCCAAGAAGACCTGGGATGAGGTGATAAAGGCCGACCTTACCCAATTGCACCTCTCAAGTGCAATGACACACAACCGTGACCTCTGGCGTCATGCAGTAATGCAGAAGACCTGACCCCACCACAGGAACAAGCCGAAGCTGAAGCATATAGACAATATGCCACGGCAAAAAAGCACCCAGCCCACACTGTAAAGTGGACGTCTAGGCTCCACGGAAAAAAAGCACCCAGCACTCACTGTAAATGAGGTTGGTGTTAGGAAGGGCATCCATCTGTAGAAATCAATCCAGAATCAGTTCCTGTATGAGCAAGACAAGGCCAGCCGACTGGACACTGCTCACAACAGGACAACCTGTCTAACCCATGCTAGCATGGAAGAACGGACGTAAAACGGTGATGATGATGATATATATACAACTAACTGTCTGTGTAAGGTGTGTGTATGTATATATATATATATATATATACATATATGTATGTATATATATGATATATATATATATATATATATTCATCAGGCTGATTTCTTTCGAATGAAAAAGTTCTAGTCCTGCAGGAGCCATTTCTATATCAAACTTGATTTTTACATCCCACTAATGTATTGAGTACCTTAATTACTGTGGTTACCCGTGATTGAACCCGAGACTGACCTATATATGTACATATATTTAGCTACAGCTAACTGGCTATACAAGGTCTGTGTATATAGATATATATATATATACTGGTTTCCACCTGTTGATAGTGGAGCAATAACATTGTTAGAACTCAATGTATCCTTGAAGAGATGGTTTCAGTGAGATTAGGCAGTGAGTCCTATAGGTTTAGTGGTAGGTGCTCTTTGCGTAAGGTTTCCTCAAAGAATCTGCTCAAGTTACAGAGCCACATATATGTGTGTGTATTGAATAATGAAAATAAAACAAAGGTCACAGGGTAGATTGAACATGATAAGACAAAATATTGACTAGGAGGTAGTGGTTATGTTGCTACCTGTTTGTGAGGTGCAATAGATCAAGGATTTCGAGAAAGAGAGGTGTAACTAAGGATTGTTTTATCTCTGACTGCATCATTTTTTAAACCTGTAGTCCTGAACTGGAGGTTACGCTGTGATGCAACATGAAATGACTTTGTCACTGTCTGATGTTTCATATTTTATACATCTTAAACATTGATAATGTCAAACATTCTCTCTCTCTCTCTCTCTCTCTCTCTCTTTTTCTCTCTCTCTCTCTCTCTTCTCTCTCTTCTCTCTCTCTCTCAAGTAGAAATGTATGGCTATATAGCTCCAACTAACTGGCTATTCAAGGTGTGTATATATATATATATAAATTTCCACATGGTGATGTTGGGGCCGATAACAATGTCAAACATTTATCTCTCTCTCTCATACATACCAACTAGATAAAAGGCAGGTGTGTAACGTGCTAACCCCCCCCCCCCCCCTCATGTTATATTAAAGGCAACTACAACCAATCAGCTATAATAAAAATAACGTGCTTTGATCATTATTAATGCAATATGTAAAATGAAATAACCAGAAATCAAGTTAGCTCCCTTGTCCTACTCCATAATCCCTATAATAGATATACAGTTGTCTCCTGGTATTCTGGGGGGGGGGGGGGGGGGGGTAAATTTCCTAGAGCACCCACAAATATTGGACATGGTCCTTAAAAATCCCTTAAGCGTCGAAATACGACATAAAGTATAATAGGGGTAGGGGGGCGTCTTTTGGGAAGGGGTGTCCAATAGGCCAGCAAATACAGTATATTCTTATTAATTTAGCTATAAAAATATATATATTGCCCCGAAAAAAGAGCCATTAAAAAATTGCAGAGATTATTTATTTTTTGCAGGGGGTTAAAGTTGAGAAAACAATCCCAATACACTCACTCCTGGTGTTTGCCCTGCTGTAGTGCAGATTCTACTCATATTTGCATTGGTACCCATTGGTGTAACCACAATGTTGCTCTAATCAGCAAACCACTTCATCTGATATTAGAACCCACTGGTGTGGTGGTGGGAGGGGGGATTTGAACTTGGAACACAAAGAACTGGAGCAGATACAAGAAATATTTCTATTCAATGTTCTAGTTATTCTACTAATTCAGTGTTTATCTTGGTTGCACTTTAGCAATGTGTGTAATGATTTATGTAAATGCACCTTTATATTTACTATTGTATTTTTGCTGTAAAGGCTTTATCTCAAACAATTATCTCACATAATATCGAATGTATGAGATTTTAATATTATTTATTTTGAGAATAACACCTTAACATTGATATGAGAGGCCAGCTTAAATGCTAAATGGTTAATATTGCATCATTTCAATCTAAAATGTACACATATATGGAAATGACTAAAAACTATAAGACATTTTTATGTTCGTTTATCCAATCTTGCATGGGTTGGATGAGTTTTCTCTAGCATTACTGCCTAAGTTTTTTCCCCATTTTCTGTTTCCTTCCACTTGGAGCTCGTGGCACTTCTTCATCCATACATGTCACATGCCCATACCACAGCATTTTTTTCACATACACACTACATCTAAATTCCTCTTATACCCAGTTTCTCCTTCAACTCATCTGTGTTGTCTTGTTCATACACACTAACATTACACATCCAATGAAGCATGCTAGCCTCATTTCTTTCTATCCTTCACACATCTGTATTTAAAGCCCATGTCTCACTACCATTTAGCATCACACTTTGTACACAAACATCACACAGTATTCCCTTCTCTTGGTGAGGGAAACCCTTCTTTGCCAGCAGAGATAGTAGCTCCCGGAAATTTTTCTACCCTTATTCTGGCTACTGTCTTTTCAAAGCACCTATATTAGAAATCAGTATTTCAAATTGCATACTAAATATACTTAATTATACATAAATATTATATAATACCAAGTATTAGCCGTTTGATAGGTTTGTGGTAGAGTCTGTATCAGTGGATGATATTGGCATTCTAGACTTCCGGACCACATCCCTATTCACTGCTATCAGAGCAGAGTTGACAACCTGTAGGTGCAACAAGCCCTGCAAGGTTGAGTGGCTGTACCAGCACATCTCACTTACCATACTCTGGAGCAATGTATTCTCCATCCTATTGGCCGAGATCAAGAAGTAGAGGATACTTGTTAGGGCATCATTTTCTCAATAACTAATATATCACAACTATATTAGGAGAATGAAAGAAGGTTGAGAGATTAGTAAAAATAACCCACACCAGAATGTAATTTCTAATGATATAATCCTTTACTTCTTTTGTATTCTGTACATGTAGTAATATTATGGTGAATTGGTAGAGCGTCGGTCAACATGCTTTACAATCTGAGTTCAAATCCTGTTGAGGTTAGCTTTGCCTTCCATCCTTACGCGGTCGATAGACTAATGTACCAGCAATACACTCGGGTCGATTTAATCTAATTTCCCCTTACCAACAATTGTTGGCTTTGTGCCTAAATCAGAAACTAATATTATATAATAATAATAATCATTTTTTTATTTATTTTTCAGAGTTTTTCCGTCTGATGTGATCAAAAAATCTCCAAGACTGTGCCATGCCACTTCCATCATTAAATGGGAACTGCTGATCCTTTTTTTTTTTTTTTATGCTCAAAGACTTTATTTATTGTATGTATTTATTTATTTATTGAATTGACTTTTTGTCCGACAACTGTCATAAAGATGAAGCCATACACCTCCCTAAGAACAAACATTGCAATAATAAGGAAACCGTTATCACTATTTCATCGAGGCAGAACAAAAGACCATGTAACCATATTCTCGTTCCACTCTCAACCAAAAATGGCTGCCCATATTGTATGTTTATTGTTGTAAGTGTAATACACACACATCTTCAAGTAATGCACTAAATATAAACTTGATGATATGAATATTGTTGTTATTGTTATTATTGTTGTTGCTGTTGATCCTGGCTTATGTTACACATCACATAGCTACATTTTTATCTTATGTCTTAAATATGCCATGCATCACATCACATGTTTTGATCCTGTCTTAATTATGCTACAAATCACATCACCACATGTTTTGATCCTGTCTTAATTATGCCACACATCACATCACATGTTTTGATCCTAGGTCTACAGTTGCCATACATCACCACATGTTTTGATCCTGTATCTTCTACAGTTTTCTTCTATCCAAGTGTAATGTTCACTCTCAACACACAACACTTCACCAACCACAGATCAACTATTCACATTACTTACCATATACCTAAATATGTCCACTTATGCCTTTAATATTCAGTCTTCTGGTTTTATTGTACAATACCGAGTCGTGCAAGTTGACATTACAAAGGCTTTCTTTTCAGAGTCTGCCAACATATGAAACTCTACAACTGTCTCTTAACCCTTTTGATACCAATTCACCTGGAAACCCCTATGGTTTTACTATAGAACTTTTGTTAATTAATTTTCCAGCCACCAACCTGCTGATCAAAAAAATTTGAAAAATTTTAGTCCCTCTATGGCTCATAACAGGACCCAGTAACATGGCTCCATTATGAGTATGGCTTGGCGCAGGCAACTGACCTGACCTCCCTCATAATGGGATTACCCAGCTCCCAAATTATGGTTTCAGTGTGAGCTGGTTAAGGCACAGCCAACTAGCCAGACCCTCCTCATAACAGTTCTATCGAGTTTCACACTCTAAACATGGTTGGCGTTAGGACGGGCATCCAGCTGTAAAAATCCCATCCAAAATACAATTCCATCTGAGCAAAGTATGGCACGTTCAGCTGACCAGACTTTTCTCATGATGTGGGCAACCCATCTAACCCATACAAGCATTATAAATTGGATGTTAAATGGTCATGGAAAAGATGACAGTTGTGGCAGACATTGGAGATTTACACAAATAAAGAAATTGACAGTCATTGAAAGAGACAGAGTAATGTTTGTGTGTTTATATAAGATATTTTGTTGGTGGGCACTTGAATTTAATTATATAAGTATCAGTTTACATTGTTGACTCACCAAAGTTATTTATATACGTGTGTGTGTGTGTATATATATAATATATAAATATATGACGGTAGCCACGGAGTAGGCAGACCCAGAAAAACATGGGACGACTTGATAAATTCCGACCTCACACACTTACACCTCTCCAAGACAATGTCACTGGACCGAGATCTTTGGCGCTACACAGTAATAGAGAAGACACGCCTTACCTAAATACAAAGTAAAACCTACTACAGTCAGTAGGCACCTCTAACAAAATTCACCCACACCACTCCTTTCAATGTAAAGTTATGTTGGTACCACAACATCCAGGCCGAAACAAATGAGGTCGTGTAGGTGTCATGACAAAAAAAAACACAGTCCACGCTGTAATGTGGCCGTCTAGGCAACACGGTAAAAACCTCCCAGTTCCACACTGTAAATGTGGTTGGTGTTAGGAAGGGCATCCAGCCGTAGAAAACCCGCCAGACAGTCCTATGCGAGCAAGACAACCACTGTTGCATCAAGTGGGAAAACTCCCGTCCAAACCCATGCAAGCGTGGAATATGGACGTTAAACGATGATGATGATGATGATAGCATGGCCAAGAATCAAAAGGCCTTAAAGTTAACTTGGGAAATGGCCATGCTCAGTGTGTAGGAAAGGAGTAGGTAGAAATTCCATTTTATGTCCCAAATGCAAACTATGGGTACATAAAAGATGTAATGGGATCACAGGTAAACTATCTAAGAACAGATTTTATATGTGGTCGATGCTCAGGTGCAATAAGTAGCAAGTGCCCACAGGATACTAGCTCTTTCAATTGCCCAGATGGTTCTATAGAAATAATGAACACTTTCCGTTACCTGGGTCACAAAATCAGCAGTGGTGGAGGGTGATCTGAAAGTACAGTAGCCAGAGTCAGAACGGGATGGAAAGAGTTCAGAGAGCTTATACGGCTGTTGGCCACAAAAGGTTTCTCTCTAAAAATGAAAGGCAGATTGAATGATGGCTGCATACAAACAGCAATGCTACATGGCAGTGAGACATGGGCATTACGTGCAGACTGGAAAGGAACAAAGCATGCATGTTCCGTTGGATATGTAATAGTAATATACGTGAACGGTAAAACATAAATGAACTAAGTTAGAAATTAGGAATAAGAGGGATCAGATGCTGTTTACTTGAGAGAAGACTAGTGATATGGTTACGTGATGCACATGAAAGGCGACAGCTGTACAAAAAAGTGCAGGGTAATCAAAATTGATGGAAGTTACGGAGTAGGTAGACCCAGAGAGACCTGGGACAATGTGGTAAATTCCAACCTTACACATTTGCACCTCTTTAACACAATGTCACTTGACCAAGATCTTTGGTGCCATACAGTAATACAGAAGACCCGCCTTGCCTATGTACAAAGCAAAACCAACAGTCAGTAGGCATCCCCAGCCACATTAAAACGTACTGGGTGTGTTTATTGTGTAGATCAAGCATATCAAGTCAGGGTGCCCCGAGGGTCACATATGTGTTGTCTGAGGGCCGCATATTACAACTAATTTTTCTTTATATTACGAAGATAAAACATGCTCATGCTGTAAAAACCTTTGTGGGGGCCGCATGTTTGACATGCCTGGTGTAGATCGCAAACACTAAAGAGTTTGCAATGTCCTTGATACTACATAGGGGTCCCCTCAACATATATATATACTATACATATATATGTATACACTATTGGAAAGACAGCAGCACACGTGAGGTGGGGTGGGTGTTGCAATGGTCGCATTCCTGCTCTTCATTAAGATATCTCTCTAGAAGGTCACTCTGATATAAAGCTTGTGACTTCGTTTGCACCCAATGATGTCGGCCAATTCTACATTATGGTTAAATACATTCGATATTCACCGAGTGAGATTTGACCCGTGCTAAACCTTTCATCACTTAAAAAAAGCTTCAATCACAGGCATCGCTTGATATGTGACGTTTTTTGCGATGCATGGAATTCCTGGCCATAGGCAAGTCTATTGTAGGACTAAAACGCGATGTCCGTGATGTTTATGCTTAAGTATCAAGCGATGGCATTACCCGAACTCGAGCTGCAGCCATCAGCATGTATGTATTCAAGCATACACATATATAAACACACGTAGACACACACACACACATGTCAACAACTCAGCGATGGATATTTGTCATTCTGAGTTATCGTTCTTGATTGTCAAATAGTTGAACATTTGGCGGCATTGGAAGCACATGTACAGAAGAATTTAAAGACATTTACTGAAAGGCCGAGGACTAAAATTAATTGTAATTAATATATGGGAAATTCACATCTCTCCAAACATCTTTATACATTACATATCAAAAATATTCGATGCTATTCCAACATATTTTGTATTTAGTGGTAAGTTGTGTTTTTCTATACCCACAAAGATATATGTTTTCGTTAAAGTGTTACACTATATATATATATATATATACCGAGATATTTCTATAGTAAAAATACCAGAAGTGAAAAAATATATATATATTCATTTCTGGTATTTTTACTATAGAAATATCTCGGTACATATGAGTGTCAGCCGTAAAGTTCATAATTGTTTCTACTTTTGGCTCAAGGCCAGCAATACACCAGTGTATTACTGGTACTTTATTTTTTCGACCCTGTAAATATTATACACACAAACCAATCGTCTTTGTTACATTCATACAACCCAGTATTTTGCTATAATTGTTTTTGATGTCTAAAAAAATTATCAGAGGAATGCTACCACTTAATATAAAAATTTACCGGAGAGAGATTAGCAAAAATTGATAAGCAGTTGGGTTGGAAAAGATCTGAAAAATTAATAAGCATGGGGGCTGGGTACGATTATTTGAGACCGAAGAGTAATCACTATCTCAGCTGTACTTCGCAGAAAAAACATGGCGAAGGAATTGCTGCAGAAAACAACCAGCAACACCGGTTACACTATCCACTCATCTCCATTATCATGCATTTTATGAAGAAAAACTACAGTCCGGGATAATCGAGAATACCAGCGGTCACGGCAGTGACCGGCTCGGTAAGGAAACGGTTAGTGAAGTCCTGGTAATTCGCTGTATTCCTCACTATAGGTGACACTACCCAAGTTTTCTGGATTTCTGGCTAGGATCTCTGCGTTGCACCTCTTGAGTGTAAATTAAAACAGAAATCAAAATGCTGCTTTGCTTATCAAACAATTTGATCACCTCCTAAAATACTTTATCGAACATTTTTCAAAATCGAAACACTATCTTATGAGACATGAACACAGACAGGTGCTACCCAACGTATATATATATATGCATCTATATATACCAGGCATGAGCAACCCTTTTCGAGAAGCGGGCCGTATGAGATATGGCTCACCATCAGGCTGGCAACAAGCGCTAATTTAGATTCGTGCCCACATTTAAAAAAAAAAAGGGCGGTAACTCTGGTTGTTTTCCTCGATCGTAAAAATAATAGAAAGATAAATTACAACTGAAAAGTTTGAGTAAAAAAAAATCTGAAATATTTCACTAAAGCTTGGCGGGCCGCAGCTTGCCCATGCCTGATATATACATACATACGTGTGTATATGTAAATATATGTCTGTGTATGAATGTCATAGTTAGGTGTGTAACTACAGTTACACGCCGTTCGAAGGACTCAAGGCTGTTACGGGGTTCGTCTCGTCTGGGATGTATTCCAGAGTTACAGCTGTAATTTGCAGAGTGCCGATTGAAAAGAATGGAAGTCAGTGTTGCAGCATAAGTACAAACTGTATTGGCATATTACAATTGTTTTGATGTCGATCAGGTTAGAGTACAATCAAGATGACGGGACACGACCCTTTATTTTACATCTCGTCAGATATATGAATTTATATGTGCAAAAGCACATTTAAACTGTTAATAGAGGTCTCGATATCTATTTACACTTATTAATGGGTTTGTAGGGGGCCGAGGGAGTAACAGTATGTTTACATTTAAAGGTTGAAGGATAAACAATGATAATAATTATATATATATACACCTTCTACTGAGGTATATAAA
>OZ024754.1:46292237-46307237 GCA_964016885.1 Eledone cirrhosa
TAACTTGGTGGTGGAACAGTAAGGTGGAGAGGTCAATCAAGGCCAAAAAGCAGGCTTGGAAAGCATGGCGGGATGGGGGAAGTAGAGAAGACTATCAAGTGGCCAGGAGGGAAGCTAGGAGACAAGTGTACTTCGCAAGAAGGGAAGCAGAGGAAAGAAAGTTCAAGCATGTTCTACAACGTGAGGTGTTCAGGATTGCTAGGCAATGTGTCAAGGAAAACAGTGATATTGTCGAGGAGAAGTGTGTCCTAAATGATGATGGTGTACTTGCCATCACTGACGCTGATAAGAAGGTAGCTTGGAAGTGTCACTACGAAAGGCTACTAAATGAGGAGAATAATTGGGAGAAAGACAGTCTCCCCCACATCGACCCAATAGAGGGACCAGCAATGAAAGTTGAAGGTAGTATAATAAGTAAGGCGATCAAAGACATGAAGACGGGCAAGGCGTCCGGGCCTTCGGAAATAGTTGCCGAAATGCTGAAAGCATCTGGAACGGTGGGACACACTATGGTCACCCGGATAGTAAACCAAGTCATACAGAATGGGGTCGTTCCGAAGGACTGGCGCAGCAGCATCATCATTAACTGATACAAGGGTAAAGGTGATGCCCTAGATAGGGGGAAACTATAGAGGCATTAAATTAATTGACCAGGTCATGAAGGTCACAGAAAAAGTAATAGCGCAACTAATCAGAGAGCGAATTGATCTAGACGAAATGCAGTTCGGGTTTGTGTCAGGTAAAAGTACAACAGACGCTCTTTTCATTGTACAACATCTACAGGAGAAGTACCTAGCTAAAAGTAAACCCCTATACTTAGCTTTTGTTGACTTGGAGAAAGCCTTTGACAGAGTACCTCGCTTGATTATCTGGTGAGCCCTTAGAAAACTAGGTGTTGATGAATGGCTTGTGAGAGCTATACAAGCCATGTATAAAGAAACAGTCAGCAAGGTTAGAATTAACAACGAATATAGTGAAGAGTTGGTGTTCATCAGGGCTCCGTCCTTAGCCCCCTACTATTTATTATTGCTCTTCAGGCTATAACAGAGGAGTTCAAGACCGGCTGCCCATGGGAACTCCTATATGCAGATGATCTAACGCTCATAGCTGAATCAAAAGGCCTTAAAGTTAACTTGTCTAAGACTAAAGTTTGTAGGAAGTAAAATAGGGCACCGGTCCCATCTGGGAAATGGCCATGCTCAGTGTGTAGGAAAGGAGTAGGTAGAAACTCCATGTTATGTCCCAAATGCAAAGTATGGCTACATAAAAGATGTAGTGGGATCACAGGTAAGCTAACTAAGAATATAGATTTTATATGTGGCCGGTGCTCTGGTGCAATAAGTAGCACACAAGTGCCCACAGAATACTAACTCATTCCATTGCACAGATGGTTCTATAGAAATACCTCTCTCATCAATGATTAACAGGTCAGCTTGCTGCATAAGTTTACCTGTGTCATCCCTCTTTGTGAAGAAGCAAGTTGATTCAGCAGTCATATTGAGAGGAATCGTGCACTTGGAATGAAGAGTTCTTCGTTTGTGAAGCAAAGTGGCTGCTATTCCAGATATGGCAGTGGCAAGTGCAATTATTTTTTTACATTGGAGGTAATCCATTAGAATGCTTATGACCTGTACCTGCACTTGCATTCAAGCAGAAAATTCTGCCCTCATTTTCATTTACAGAGGTAATTACTTTGTGAAAAAGAACCAGTTGCTGAGGATTCAATGTTGGCAGAAGTTGATTTATTTGTTTGCATGGACATGAATTGCTCATGACGTTCATGCATGATATCCTCTGCAAGACAATTCTTCTATTTCTCCCAGAACTGCAGAGGGTCATTTGGCATGCAGTGCAATTAAATGGTGCAGAAGATCTGTGGCAGCTGAGGACCAACAGACTAAGTTAATCTTTATATGAAGTTTACCCAGCCTTGTGATGTATGATCATTCTGAGGTAATATAATTCAGATTGATGTCTTCTGAGAATGCGTCCAAGAGATTCACTCATAAATTGTTGATCACCATCCAGATGTCCCCTTTTTTTCTTTGCCATTTTTTGTTTGTCCAAGTGAAATATTTAGGAATATCAATATACAATATATCTTGTTCCAGCGGGTCTCTAATATTCAGTTGAAAATATTCCGTGAACTTAGTCATTGGCTGTCCCCTAGAAAGAACTTTCTTCCTGCCCTTGCTCAAACACGACCATTTGTTCCCCAGGTAAATGGCAAGGCAACTTTCCAGAATGCTTCACTGGCTGAGATGTACCATGCATTGATATAGGTCTCAATTTCATTTCGAGCATGGACACAATTTCCTCGATCATCCTTAATAGTGAAAGTGATTTTGTCTGATCCTTTTGTGATGTACTTTAAGTAGTTAACAACCTTGACACTGTAGACAACCTCACAATTGACCATGCTGTCTACCCCTTCTTCTATACTTTGAAAAGGAACTTTTGGCAACAAATGCGGTTTGCCTTGGGATAACTGTTTGAGCATTGTTATTGTTGTCCTAGCCCTTCCTTTCATGAGCACATCATATTAACTTGTCCACATGGGCCATGAATGTTGCAAGATGGGGATGATCTTCTGTAGAATTGGAATCTCACAGTACACTACCTGATCAATGTCATCAGCAGTTTTGTGCTTACTATCTTCAGCCATTATCTGCAGAATATGAGCATGAGTGGGGCCTCGTTTCTGCCACTCTATTGTAGCAGAACGAGCAACAACTTTTCCTAGGACATTTTCTTTTTCAGTATGTCACCCATGAGGCTGTCATACTTGATGTTGAAGAATCTTGCACAAATATCAGGACGGTCTCTAGGTTCTTGACTAGGGTGCAAATTATTTTTTATTTCATCCCAGTTAGAGTTAGTTGTTACCGTGATGAAATAAGACGACTTTACCATGTCGAACCACAGTCATCGAATTCTGAAAGCACTCAGTGTAGAAGCGATTGGGAACCATAGATTGAAGGTGGAAGAACAATTCTCCGGCCTTCATTTACTGAATCTCCCTCAGCATCATAGAAACCCTCATACTTTTCAGCTCACATCACGGTTCGATTGTTACGGCCATTTTGAGGTGACAACATTGTATTTTTCCCTGGGCATCTACAGCATATTGCTGCATCAGCCACCTGCTCTTCACGACAACATTAGTCACCTTGTCTAACCTGAAACCGATAACCAGTGGGTGTGAGTGTGTGGTTGTTGTCAATCCTTTTCAAACCAACCCGAAACCCATCATTCCCACAAGGAAACAGTAGCACAGGACAATATTCACATTTTCAGAGACTGGCATTTTAATGACTTTCTTGAAGCTTCTTATATGATAAATGTTACCTATGATCTTAAATGTGGGACTAAACCCTGGCTTGCTCACCCCCCCCCCCTCTCTCTCTCCCATACACTGACATAAGATCATATAATTCAGCATTGTGGCTGTCTGTAAAATGTGAAAAGAAAGGCAAGGTTTTAACTGACATATAATTAGATGTATGTATTTATGCCATGTGCGTTAATTTATATACGCACAATAGTCAGTCTCCTGATCTGTTACAAACACAATTCTCAGGGCGAAACAGATTAAATCTCTAATCTGTCCGGGAGATGAAATAGTTATTGAAACTGTGTGTACATTTTACTCTATCCTGTATTTTCCGTTTGCTCGCACGAGGTGAAATATTCATTCGTGTAGCTTTTAGTTTTAGGTGTTTGTCACATTTCATCTTATCTCTCGCTGATGATGCCTACGGATTATCTGTTACAAACACAATTCTCAGGGCGAAACAGATTAAATCTCTAATCTGTCTGGGAGATGAAATAGTTATTGAAACGATCTGTACATTTTACTCTTTATCCTGTATTTTCCGTATGCTTCAGGTTAAATCTGTCAAACCAACACACATATATATATATATATATATATATATATATGCGCTCAACCAACTGTGACGCCTAAACCAATCAGCTTTAGTAATCCAGTGAAACTACACACCGATTGGTCGAAATACAGTTTTCAAGATTTAGCATTCTGGAGCCACTTTTCACAGTGGCAAAATTTACCCATCTCATTACAGTTGAAAATTGCAAACTTGACTGTCACCACACATTATGAACCTGAAGATTGCGGAAGCATGAAAGTACTTGTTCAATTAACACTTAACATTTAATATTCTACCATACTATTTCATTCTAATACTATAAATTTTAAAGGATTGTAAATAAAACGAGTAAATCAAAGTTGGAATTCCTTTTATTAATATAATCTTCTATACATAATCATACACACCCGTGTATATCTATCTATCATATATATATATATATATATAATGACACACACATATTGTCCTGGGTATGACATTAAACTACATCCAGTGACAAGGCTCCATTTCGGCAATTCATGAGCTGTGGGGAATGTGGAGTTACCCCTTAGTTGTCATAACTCCCAGGTCTGCTCTGGCCCGGAGCAGTGTTACCTGTTAGGGCCCCATTTATGGGTGAAATAATAAAAGAACCATGTAGTCGATTTAACAGCACTAAGGTTGTCAAGGCTTATGGGCACTCTGAATGTGAGGACAATTCGGACACTGAGAAATACTTCCCTGGAACTAAGAAGACCCCCACCCCGAAAAGAGGCCCGACCCAGTGGTGCCAAACCAAAAGGTATGCTTTCTCTCTCTCTCTCTCTCTCGCATACACTTAATGTTAAAAGAAAAGCAAGCAAGCTTTGAAGTGACAAATAATTAGATACATTGATACGACGCGTCGCCCTCATATCATGTATCTGTATGGCTGTCTGTCTGAACTTTCTAAATAAAACACACCCACACCCAACAAAGAGAACCAAATAGTTAAATTATAGAGTAGCCTAACTTGAGATTTTAATTTTTTCCATTTTTTTCATACACAAAAATACAGATCCATAAACATTTATGTGTGTGGATCTATGTATATAGATAGGTAGATGGACAAGGGTGTCCTCACATAGGAGGTTTCCCGGTTGTTGTAATGATAGACTCCAGTTCTATCCCGAAAAACTTGAAATGAAGCAACTGGCTTATTAATGCAATGTGCTGCCAGACCTAGGGTTTGATGTTATGTTTATGAGTGCAGCACACTAACCATTGAAGCCCCACCATCACATACTGAACCTACATTAGAACACTACCACACACTACAGCACTACCAGACACTATAACACCGCCATACTACACTACCACCATCACACTACATCACCACCAACACCACCATTCTATATATTCAGATATATCATATCTACCCCACCTTTAACCCTGGCCCTTTATAACCCCTAAAATCTCTATTTCAGATATATCGTCATTCCTACGTTACCTCTAAATATGTAACTGCTTCACCACGGCCGTTGTTGTCCCTAATGAAGGACTGGGCTCTGCTACGCAACAGCAATGTACCAGATGGTTTTGAGAAATACTTCCCTGGAGCTAAGGAGACCCTGCCACGAAAAGAGGCCCGACCCAGTGGTGCCAAACCATAAGGTATGCTTAATCTCTCTCTCTCTTCTAGACACTTCTATAAGGTCATATAATTGAACAGTGTCATTTCTAAAATGTGAAAAGAAAGGCAATGTTTTCAGTGACATAATTAGAAAGATATAGATACAACGCCGCACACTCATATCATATATATATATAAAACTGTGTGTGTCTCTCCTCATTTTTGCAAAGTCTATACAAATCCACATTTCTACTCTGATTGGCTTCAAACTTGCATTTATATATTCCTTGTGGTCTAAAGATATTAACTGCAGCTTTTATTTTTCAATTTTCTGTTTTTAAAGAGGTGTTAGGCACCAGTTATCGATCTCCATCGTGCCCTTATAATATCTGTTTGTATGTCTGGCTGTCTGCATAACGACATTATGATCCATGACGTCAGCAATGACGTTAATCTTTGCCACATTCACACACACACACACGCGCATGCGCAGATATGCATATATATATATATATATATATATATATATACACACACATATGTACGTATGTATGTATGTACGTATGTATGTGAGTTTCAGAAGATCCCGTTAAGGGTGAAAGCAGCGATTCTTTGCTTAAACTTTAATCTGTTATTTTAATAAATATATATATATATATATCATAATTGAATATAAAAGAAAAACGAACACAGATATATACATGTGTTCAAATAGTAAGGCATGAGATTCGCTAAGGTGAAAAGAATACTAACTATAGACAATTTAAGAATAAATCAATAAAATAAATACAAACTTGGCTGCTATCTTTAGTGGTGGGAGTTTGTGAGACACGCTAAGTTCAGATACCATGTGCGTTATATATACGCACACTATTCAGTTTTTTAATATACTTAGAAATGTCCATGATAATAATTCTTCATCCACTGATGAGCAAGAATTGGTATTCCTCTTCACAATTAATTTTGCGAAACAGCATTACCAAAGGTGTCTGGGTGATTTTCTCGGTCTTTGCTTGACCCAGGATTGCAGCTCGGTGAGCGAGACGAGTCTGGGAAAGGCTCGCCTCACAAACGGGGCCCACACCGGTTGACCGGTGATGAATACCTGGAGGTGCCGTAGCCTTAATGCGTGTTTACGCATCACCAGCCACGGCATCTCAGCCCTCCGTTCGAAGGGTGTTGACAGCAGATGGATCTCCTCACCATAGGAGCCCGCTTCTTCCAAAGGAATTGGAAGAGTGTGCGCTCCATTTTGGAGAGCGTTTCCCTTGGGCAAGGCACGACGGTCAGGCGGTAGTAGATGTGTTCGCCACCTCCGCCCGACGACGGCATTAACAACTCCAACTTCTGCAGCAGTGGCTCTAGTCATTACATACAGAAGGGAGGAGAGAGGGCACCCTTGTCGGATGGACCGCGCGATTTCGAACGGCTCCGAGAGGTAGCCGTTCACCTTGACAAGAGCAGAAGTGCGTGCCTGCCTGCCTTAAGTCGTCCATGTTGTGGCTCCAGGTGAAGAGTTTGTACTTGAGCACAAATATGCGTGCTCATTTGCATGGTGACATGTCTGCAGCATTTGGTCAGAATATTTTAGCACTTTGTGAGGGCAAGGTCCCTGCGGATGACAAAGGCGGAATAGCAATCGACTCCCTGTGCAACATTGTGAGCAGCCCTTCTGACCTTTTGGAAGCAGTTTTTTCTAATGTCTCATCTAACTTTAAAAACCTCGATTAGCTCAGCGAAAGAGCCATCCTTGCTCGGAAAAATACCATGGTTAATTTTATTAACGAGCAGCTGATTGAGAAGATTCCCGGTAAAGAAGACATCTTCAAATCTATCGACCTGGCGTCAGACCCCGACGATATCGTTAATTATCCGGTTGAGTTATTAAATTCCCCAGGGCTCCCACCTCTTATTCTTAAGCTTAGGGTTGGCTGTCCCATTATGCTAATAAGGAACTTGCGTCCACCAAAGCAGTGCAACGGTACTCGCATGGTCGTCAAGTCACTGACGCTGCACTTGATTGAGGCCACCATTGTAACGGGGTGCTGGAGAGGGGAGAATGTTTTCATTCCAAGGATGAACCTTTGCCCCTCGGCGTCAGATATCCCGTTCGATTTCCGGCGATCCCAATTCCCGGTGAGACCATTTTTTTTTTCCAAGTCCATTAACAAGTCACAAGGGCAAACATTGTTGGTGGCGGTCATCCATTTGGGGGAGCCATGCTTCTCCCATGGCCAACTTTGTTGCCAGTTTCCGCGTATGGAGCAGGAATGGACTTTTTGCTTACACTCCTCAAGGGATGACACGCAATATCGTCTACTATGAAGTGCTATAGATGTTTGAGTTATGCCGTCTGGAAAACTGGTTGGGTCACCCATAGCGGACAGATCTGACACGCAGCGGCATCAGGGCCACCATCTTGCAACTTTGTTCTACTAAATTCGCTATTGGAAGATTATTAAGCCATCATTGATTGTCTAAAATGCTAATTGGTTCGTAACTATTAATAACCGGTTCAACTGCTTTATGCACTTAATTGATAAGATTATGCGCTTTCAAGCTACGTTTACCTGTATGTAACTTTTCATAGCAAATGAACAAACCCGAGTAACGCCGGGCTAAACTGCTAGTTATCAATAATGTTATATCTCGCAATGGCCATACTCGATAACGAGGGCGCAGTCATTATGTATGGTGTTGTGATTTTTATGTACAGTATATTATTATTAGATGGGTAACGTGCCTGCAGTAATCGGTAGAGCGTCCTCTCAAAATGTTTGCATTTTGCCCAAAGCAGAAACAATTATTATTGTTGTTTGTAGTATTAGTAGTAGTATTCATTCTATTTTGTGTTCCACGTGGTTGATATTTCATCACCACAACACCACCACTACACCACCACGCCACCACACCAACACACACCACTACACCAACACTGTCGCCACCAGTTGGGCTACGTAGTCAAAGTGAAGGAAATAGAATTGGTGAAAGATAGACATACTGATAGAAAGATATATGTATATATAGAGAGAGGAGGGGCGGGGGTTAGATAGAAAGACACAGTTATAGAGATACAGACAATTACGCGTGTTGTTGTTTCTTTGATTCCGATAATACACATGTGTATCTAACAGTGATGATATGTCATATAGATTATTGAGAGGAAATGAATATTTACAAAGAAAAGCTGAAATATAATTTTAAAAAAATTAACGAATATTTATTTTTTATCTTTTGGAGTCAGTCAACATTTACCGCCATGTTCTTTGTTCTTTGTTAACAATAAAAGAATCTAATTTCTGACATACACCCTACTTCCGATCTTTAACCGCAGCCATTATATCAGAATGTATCTGTGCGTATGTCAAACTGAGTGCATGTGTATGGGTAGGTGTATATATAAAAATGTGTGTGTGAGTTGGTCCCAGGTTCAATCTGGGGTAACCACAGTAAGGTACTCAATACATAGCAGAGTATAAATATTGAATCTAGAAATGTCTTCTGCAGGAGTAGAACTGTATATTATATATATAATTTGTCTGTGGTATATATAGATGAATGTTTGATGCTGAATCTCCCCGAGAATCACGCTCTAAGTGTTTATATTTATCTAAAAACCTTTATGTCCCAAACACTCTTTTCGGCTGAGTATTTTACAGCTGACAATGTAGCGACAGCCAGTTTTGGAGCATGGCGTTGGATGGCACAACTATGCGAAGTGACCAGTGATATCATTATGAGGAGGAAGAGGCCAGTTTGCCGCACCGAATCCTTCTCACAGCGGCACCCCAATTTCGGAGCCGGGCCCTCTCCCGCGATGGATACTTCTCAATACGAAAGACGACCGTGGCAGCCTGGGACTAGATTGCACTGTTATGAGAAGTGACAGTCCAGTTGGCCGCTCGAAACCCCTTTCACAGCGGCAGCACAGTATCGGATCCAAGTACTGTGAATTGGATGGACACTTCTCAATACAAAACGTGCTAACGTGTGACTTGACAATGATGAGAAACCGGAACCAGACATTGTGAAGGACTGTTTGAGGGGAGGGATGTATGTATATGGTCATTAAAACACACGCACGCACGTATATAATTCTCCTGAATGAAACAGTTATAGTCATGTAGAAGTCATTACTATATTAAATATTTATACTCTGTTATGAATTGAGTACCTTACTTACTGTTGTTAGCTGTGATTGAACTCGGAATAAACTTTACACATTTTTGGAAACACCCTGTATATATATATCATTTGAGATGTAAATATCACATACTTAAGAGAGATAGATGTTAGAACTCGAAAACTTGTCAGTGTTACTGGGAACTTTGGTTATGTGGATAGGCTGTACTTGTCATGCAAGGAAGGTGGCCGGGGTCTAAAATCCATATTAACATCATATGACACCCGGATAGTAACACTGAAGCAACATCTTCAACAGAGGAAAAGTTTTATGGCCCAGGTTTATGAGCATGAAAAAAAAAATATCATTAGGATAGCCACTGATCTGGAGGAGAGATATGGAATAAAGCCTGATATAAATCTCTCACCCAGAGAAATCGGAAGATCCTATTCACTGTTCAAAGAAGATGAAAAAATTGACCAATTTACAGAAAAAGTTGTGCACGTATACTTGAGACGTAAAACACAGACCATAGAGGTGATAAACCACTCAAAAAGCCTGGCATGGAGTTCCGACAAGTTTATGACATGACACCTTGAGGGATATCTCTATGCAATACAGTAACAAGAACTCCCTACCAAATATCTGCTGCACAAAAGAGGAGGGACATCAGCTGACAATAAACGTAGGCTTATGTAAAACAAAGATTGAAGATGTAAGCGACATTGTTGCCAGCTGCGAAAGAATGTCATCTCGCTACTACCTCCCCATGAGACACGATGGGATAGCTAGAACCATCTGGAACGCACTTTGGAAAACAAAATTAACAACAAACGAGGAAGAATATATCGAGACAGATGGCACTAAGGAATACTGGTGGAACCTGAAAATAAAAACTGCCACCAAATTAAAGCACAACCGGCCTGATATTGTTGTTTGGGACCACCCATTGAAAACGTGTTGTGTTGTGGAGATCAGCTGCCCACTTGATGTAAACGTTGTCAGAAAAATACAGGAGGAGGAGGACATCTACGGACCATTGATGAGGAGTTTACAAATCCAGTATCCAAAATACACCTTTAGCTTCATACCCATCATTATTGGAGCTACGGGTTATATACCAACCCGCTTGGACCAAAGTATGACTGAACTTGGATTTGCTGACAAAGAGCGCAGCTCCCTAATTCAGTCTACAAGTGGCTGCGATAGTTGGCACCTTCAAAATTTGCAAAACATTCTTGCGATTCAAGGGATGACAATTTCTTTTCTTTTACAACCTTGCCACCAGGAAGGTGACCGGTCAAAAAATATATTCGAAATTAAGAGAAAGAGATCACCTACATGTATGTGTGTATGTGTGTATGTATGTGTGTGTGTGTATGTATGTATGTATGTATGTATGTATGTGTGTATGTATGTATGTATTTGTATATATATATTTATTTATTTCATTATATTTGTTCCACTCCACGTGGTTTATATTTCACCACCACTACGCCACCACTACGACACCACACCGCCACCAAACCACCACACCAACAACACTCGCTACCACCGCCATCATTTGAACTACGTTTTCAAACCCGACATGACTTAGCCTTGATGAAAGAAAATGAGATGACAGCCGTAATCTCCCCCACCCCTCATACTCAATACAGAGATATATATATTTTCTGACACCATTGGCAATTTTCATGATGGTAGTTGTAGTGTTGATTATTCCTTCATTGCATTTATTGATATTTGACGCGCGTTTCGCCACTGATCAGCTCAAGGTTCGATCTATATCGATCCTACCCGACTCAATAATCGGCAGCTCGACGGACCCTCTTAAAATGCTATAAGAAAATGAAATACATGCTATGTGGTAAAGTCAGAGTTTCAAGAGTTTGACAAAATGAGATGTTTTGATTGGTGAGAAGGATCAAGGCGATGTACTGGCCTGTAGTGTATATGGGGGGTGGGTGTGATGGTGAGATGTTGGTGACGGTCTGTGGATGAGGTGGGCTGTGGTGTGGTGGTGGTGGTGGTGGGTTGGCCTTGGCGTGTCGAGTATGTTGGTGTGGGTGTGAAGATATGGTGGTGGTTAAGGTTATTTAGTGGGATGGGTTGTGGTGTGAGGTTAGTGAACTGTCTGTAGACGGGTTGGCGTGTGGTAGTGGCGCCTTTGTCTATGGTAGCGGCGTTTTTGGTGGTGTGGTGGATGTATTGGTGGCGTCAGGACCTTACATAGATACATAGACGCTCTTCGTCTGACAGATATCTTGTATATACGTATACGTACACACATATATGTATATATGTGCACATATATTGTTGTATAAACACACACAACATAAGACACATACTCACATCCTTGCCCACACATATCGGCATACGCTCACACACAGCCATATGTATATGTACACACATGTATGTGCATGCGCGCATGCGGACACGAATATGGAGAGTGGTGGAGTATCGGTGGGGGTGGCGAACGACAGAGATGGGGGGAAGGACTCACACTCATGTATGCAAGATATACACATACACACTCCCACACACGTATACTCACACACATATATATATATATATTATATATATATATATACACACATGTACCGACAACACACACATACACGCACATATATACATACATGCACATATATGAGCTCACCTACACATAGTCAGATTTACCCATATACATATATGTAGACGTACACATACACACACATACATATATACACACACATACACATATGCATACACATATATATATATACAGATATATATATATATATATACACACACATAGACATATGTATATACATGTGTTCACATACACACACACACACACATACAGATAAATTTGCGTACACGCACGCACACTTAAAACGCCCGTATGAGTAAAATACTTACACACAGACACACACACACTATTGTTGGTTGGGGAGTGGAGGTATGTTTTGTCGGTGTTGGTGAAGTATGGAGTTGTGTTTTGTGGTGGTGGTGGTGGATGGAGTTGTGAGGGACAAAAATATATATACCGGATCGAATACCGGTTAAGGGGTGAGATAGGGAACGCGGGGGGGAAAGCGTTTATGGACGTACGGCCATGTGTGTTGTGGACATGGTGATGGTGGTGGTGCTGGGGTGATATGTTCGGCAAGATGATCAGAGGTTACGGTGTGTTATATGGTAGGCATACGGGGGGTGGGGGTATATAATTGTTTCTACTTTAGGCACAAGGCCAGCAAACAGCCAGTGTATTACTGGTACTTTATTTTATCGACCCCCGTAAGGATGAAAGGCAAAGTCAACCTAGGCGGGATTTGAACTCAGATCGTAAAGGGACGTAACTATGTTTGAAAGCATGGCGTCCGACCCTCTACCGAGACTGCCAACCCGCCTCCCTGGGGGGTATATAATACAGTCGATTTGGGATCGAGTGATATGTGTTGATGATGATTGTTGAAGTATGTGGATGTATTTAGTGGTGGCGGTGGTTGTGTGTGCGTGCGACAGTACAGTTACAGGATCGAATTTAACGTGGGGTTGCAAGTTAGGGTAGATAGAGGGAACATGGGGGGATGAGGATGTAGGCGTGTATGGTATGCACATGACGATGTGTGGTGTGGTGGTGGAGATGGTGTGATATGATCGACATTGTATTTACAAGGTTTCTTGTCATTGTGGATTGCAAGGTAGAACGTATCATATGGTATATATATATATAAAACTAAGGATGTTTGTGTGAGTTTGAATCCCTAAACCTCGAGAAGCACCCAACCGACTGTTTTCAAACTTTACACCGCGCCCTTATAATATGTCTGTATGTCTAGCTGTCTGCATCGCACTCGGCGCGTCAATGTATGGCTGTTAAATGGGCCGCAAACGCATTGATTCATTGTAAAGGCTACCAGTGGAAGCAACCGTAACACCCTCCAAATGTCAGAGAACGCAGTGAAAGTTACTATTAAGAGAACGTTCACATGGCCCTTTTTATGGTCACCACTTGAAATTGTTGATTGTTACCCGTAGTTACTGGAGTGTCAGTGAACGGCTTACAAATCCATTATAAGGGCCCTTGAAATAACTGATGGCGACCCTTTGGTTTCGGGTGGCGAGTGAACACGCACACGCCTCAAGGCCCATTTTATTGCACCACTCCTCTGTAAAATTGTTAAATTATACCCACTGTTTGGTAAACGTTTGTGAAGGTGCGGTGGACTGGTTCGAGAAGGCTCCATATGCTGTCCGATTGCACGTCATGCCTTGCTCAAGCATTGCAGACTTCCCTCTGATATAAGTGGTGACATCTGTCCTGCTGACTCCTGCCACTTTATTAAAGTACAAAAGCACTTAGCCGATTTTCTTCACGTGGAAGGAAAAGCATACCTAATACTAATTGCATCAGAGCATTCGGTTTATTTTCTTTACATATTGTCCAGGCATGCAGTTTTTCTACGATTAGGTCAAAATAACTTATCCCGTGCAACGCCGGGTACCACTGCTAGTATTATATATATGTATATTGTTTTACTCTTTTACTTGTCCCAGCCATTTTGCTGAGGTCATGCTGGGGTACCGCCTTTAATATATTTTTCTATATATCTACACACACACACACACACACACACACACATATATAGATATATATATATCAATAAAGACGTATCCATGAAAGGCAAATCTTATCGGTTGGAAAGCAAAATAAACTTTTGTATTTTATTTGATGAAAGTGCACCAAGCTTGTCTTGGTTGGCCTTGAAATATATATAATAAAATAAATATGGTTTTATAAATATAGTTTCCATTTATTTAATATCACGAAATATTTACTCCAGTAAACTGTTGAGTGCTCTAAATCAGTTATAAACATTTGTTTGTCGGACTTGCAACAAATTAAATACAACTTCTACACACACATATATATATATATATATTACGGAGTTGTGTTAAGGAACCAGATGGACCATAATGCACCAGAGATAGCCGTCGAAACGGCTTGAGCTCTGCCGTCGGGGTCATACATCTTCCTATATATATATATATATATATATATATATATTTCACATTGTTTGATCAAAATATTAAATTTCTTCATAGAATAATAAATTTTGTTTTATTATTTGTTGCTATTGTTCGGTTGTTGTTGTTGTTGTTGTTACACACATACACACTCACAAACTTTGCTAATCTTTTGGCGGCAAAACCACATACATACATACATACATACATACATACATACATAGATACATGTGTGTGTGTGTGCGTGAGTGAGTATGTGTGAGTTACTGTCACTTTGTTTTCCTTATAAATACAAGTCCCGTTTTTCATATTTTTCATTTCAGCCACTGATTTTGAAAGATGACTACACAGTATTCTCATGCGTCCTTTCAACGTGGGTATGCGTT
>OZ024754.1:46312237-46329737 GCA_964016885.1 Eledone cirrhosa
ATATAAGAATAGGAAACGAAGACAAACTGATTGATGCAGACAAAATATATATTTATGGTAATTGTTCAGAATTAAGATCGTAGATGTGACCGATGTGAAGCAGCTGTAGAAAGTTGGCATGATGTAGTGAAGAATGCAGTGGGTAGAAAAGACATCCCCGAGAATAAACATAGAAAGAGTAGTTGGTGATTGTTGCAGTGAAAATCAATGAAGTACAAGCATAACGGACAAGAGAGAAGAATGCAGGCCCAGCAGTTGGAGTTCGCTACCAAGCAGATGCCAATATAATATGAAATATTAGGGAATCGGATAATGTCGATTCCCTGTTTTATTGCAAAAGCGAATCCTTTAAAGTGCGAAACAATATAGTGTTTGTCGTTGATGTATTTATATCTATATTACTCTACATAAGCCCACAAACAGAGGCCTTCAACAGTAAATATGTAATTGGCCTTTGTTTAAAAAGAAATTTTTTTTCTTAATATAATTGTTTATCTGCTGGATTGGTCATTGACCATTTTAGTAGGAGAGGGGATTTTGTTAGTGGTGCGTTACCTTTGCTGACTTAACTCTGAGAAAGAAAAGCAATTATATTTTTCTTTGACTGTATTTAGCCACTGAAGAATGGGTGTAGCTCCTTGGAGCAATCCAAGCAGTAACTCGAAGAACCACCGGGTGTAATGACTTTGGCTTTAGTGTTCGTGTAGAGCAGTGATACTTTTGTATTCCACAAAAATCTTGATCAGGCAGTGACGATAGTCAGAATTATAGGCAATTTGCTTTAGCTCGCTCAAATATCTTCCTCAGCATCAGGATGTGACCGTTGGTTGATCTCTATCTGTGAAGCTGTTCTGGTTGTTTGAGCTTTTTGTCCATGCAGGGCTGGATTCTCTTTAGAATCATCCTGTTGAGGGTCTTTGCCACAAGTGAGGTCCCCCTGTAGTTGTTTCTGTTAGAGAGATCTGCCTTCTTTGGCAGTGGCACGAAGTTACTGATCGTCCACTTGTTCAGGGCAACTCGTTTCTCCAGTCCCTTTTTACAGAACTGCAAGCTATGAAAATCACAACTCTACATGACCTGATGCCACTCGATTTTCTCCATGGGCCTTGCCCTCCTTTATCTTCTTTTTTTGCTCTCTGAAGCTCCTCTCTGGCAAAGGGTCCTGTCTCAATATTCAGTTTTTGTAACAGCCACCTGATCTGCCCAGTGTTCTTGGCTGTGGAGGGCATCTCATAGTTGTGTTCTAAAATGGTTCAGCCATTTCCTTTTTCCTATCCTCTGGATCTGTTTCCTTGATCTGACCTTTCCTCCATGTGATCTCGTTGATCATCCAACTGTCAACCGTTCTCTTAACACTTTTAGTGCCTCCTCTCTGGCGTCAGTGTAAGCGGTACAGAGTGCTTCCCTCATCACCTCCACTGTGTCCATCCTCTCCATAGTATCAGCACAGAATTGGTCCTTGGCAGGCTGCACACACCTTTGGGGTCTGCAGAACTGACATGCTTCTTCTTCTTTCTCCTCAGCATCAGTGTCTCACTTGCTTCTGCTACTGCATTGTTCAAGTAGCCGTACCTCTTTGTCAAACTCTCTACAAAGAGCACTGAACCTGTTGCTCACTTCTCCTGTGAACCTCTTCTGTAGCTTATGTTCCTTGAAAGTTCCCCAGTCATAGATTATACTGTTGGTGTAGCCTTGCTCTTTCTTAAGCTCACCCGGACCTCACTCATAACAAGCATGTGTCCACTGTCCCAGTGTACTGAAATAGTTGTATGGTTCTGTGTTGAGAACACTATTGCGCTGCTTTTTCCTCACCAGAAAGAAATCAATCTAGGTCTTGGTCCACATCTTTTCTGGATTCTTCCTTAACGTTAGGTTGGTTGCCATCAAGTTTGCATCCAGCATGGCGTCTGTCGGTAGTCTTCCATTTCGGTTGGTGTTAGGGAATTACCAGCGCGGATCTTCACTGCTCTCCTTACTCGGATGTGCATAGAAGTCCCTCAGAAGAATGATGTTTTGAGCTTGTGTGGTGTTGACAGCTCTACACATCTCATGAAATTCCTCTGCATTCACATCACTGTCTCCCTTGGTAGAACTATAAGCTGATATCCGGTTTTAAATTCCTGTTATTGCCTGCAGGACTATGATAAAAAGAAGAGGGCTAAGAACAGCCCTGGTGTACACGGACCTGCATGCTAAATTCCTCGCTCTAATCATTGATAACCCTAACTTTGCTGATTGTTTCTTTATACATGGCTTGTACAGCCCTCATAAGCCATTCATCTACTTTTAATTTTCCAAGAGCCGACCGTATTATAGCATGGTGGACTGTGTCGAAGGCTTTTTCCATTTCGACAAATGCCAGGTAGAGTGGCTTACTTTTAGCTAGGTACTAATCAACTGTGCTATAACTCTTTACGTTACTTTCATGACCTGGTCCATCAGCTTTATACCTCTCTAGTTTCCTCTATCTAGTGCATCACCTTTACCTTTGTATCAGTTGACCATGATGCTGCTGCACGAATCGTTTAGTATTATCTAGTTAACATTACTTGTGGTTATGGTCTGATCTACTGACCCAGATGCCTTGAGCATCTCGGCAACTATACCCGATGGACCGGTTGCCTTCCCCGTCTTCATATCTTTGATTGCCATACTATATTGCTGCTGACTTGTTCTGCTAGCCCCTCTATAGGGTTCACTTTGGGTATGGTATCTTTTTCCCATGCATTCTCCCCATTTAGTAATCTTTCATACTGGCTCTTCCATGCATCTCCTCAGAAATTGTGAGTGCAATCTGACCTTTATCATTCTGGATACACTTTTGTCCAATGACATCACAATTCTCTCTGACACACTGCCTCGTAATCTCGAACACCTGTTTCTGTTCCTCGTGTTGCAAAAGATGCATGAAATTCCTATCCTCTACCTTCCTTCTAGCTAAGTATACTTGTCGCCTAGCTTCGCTCCTGGTCTCTCTGTAATGTGCCCTGTTTTTCCATTCTTTCCATGCCTGTCTCTTAGCCTTAATTGCCTCATCTACCATATTGTTCTACCACCAAGTGACTCTCCTAATCCATGTATATATCTTTTTATCATTATCTTTTTCTCAAATATCCACACATGACGACACACATGCAAATATTATGCATGGATATGTTAACTGGTAGCTGGAGAGAGAATAATATAGATGATAAAAGTCTATCTTCAGCAACAAGTGCTATATTGTCTCCCATGTTGAAAGATATTATTTTACAAGATAAGAACTTGAAACTAAGACTAACTGATGTATAGAATAGAATAGAAAGACCTAGATGTGAAAAGAAGTGGAAATTGTGCAGATTGAAGATTGAAGATTTGACCGATGTGAAGAAACTGGAAAGATGTGTCGAAAAGAGTGAAGAATGCATTCCGTAGGAAAGACATCCCCGAGAGTGAACATTTGAAGCTAGAGCAAGGTTTTAAGAGTTAGAAAGAGTAGTTGTTGATTGTTCCTGTGAAAAGCAACGAAGTGCAAGCATAACAGATGAGACAAGAATGCAGACCCAGCAGTCGGAGTTAAGCAGCGAAGCAGATGCCAATATAATATTAAATATTAGAGAATCAGTTTGTTCTTATTTCATGTTTTATTGCGAAATGGTATTGTTGAAAGCTAAAGACAATATAGCGTTTGTTGAAGATGATGTATACTTTCTATGCAGAAATAAGGAAACATTTGCACAGTCATCTTCATAATCATATGTTCGCTTTCAAGTGTGGGACATGTACTATTGAGCACCGCCTCTCCACTTATACCGGTCGTTGGTCACCTCGTTTGTGATCGTTAGCGATTTGAGGTCTGCTCTCACCACCCGTCTATGTTTTTCCTAGTCTTCCTTCTACTGGAATTACTTGGCACATGTTTACCCAGCAAACCATCTTATTCTTCTCTCCTGCACATAACTCATACCCATTTTCTCTCTCAACTCATCTCTGCTTGATGGTTGACGAACATCTAACGGAGCATGCTTCCTTCATTTCTTTGCCAGCCTTGGCATATTCTCTGCAATTGCTGGCCATGTCTCACTTCTTCCAACCCATCCTTATTGTAGATATTATGGCCTCGTAGTAGCCTCCTCTCTTTCTAATCTGCTCATCTGTATAGAACCCACCTTCATTTGAAAACTGTTTCTATCACTGTCACTTCTACTGTGAAATTTCTCTGTACATGTAGTTTTCACTACCTGTTTGCTTGCTATCCCACTACATATGTTGAGTACCCCAGATGTGCATTGCGTATATTTTATAGAATTTATCCCAACTCCTTTTCAACATAGGGAGCATGTCCTCTTGCTTCCAACTACTGTTTCCATAGACAGCATTTCTTCTTTAGCTTGTTGACTGATTCTGCTATAAGAACCAGATCGTCATGGACAGCTAGTTTTAAACGCATCTGTTACTGACAGCACCTCTGTACAAAGCCTGCACTGCCCTCACAAGACATTCCCCAACACCTAGTTTGGTTAGGCACCACCAGATGACAGATCATGGTACCCTACCAAAGGAGTTGTCTGTCAACAAAATTAATTGCTAAGATGCATTACATTGCCACCGGTTATATTTTATATATTTCCTAAGACTCGTTTGATTAAAAAGCTTAATTTTTATTTCTTTTTAGTATTAGTTGTAGCTCTTATAAGTTAAGCCAGATTGCCAGCGTTGAAATAGTTGCGCTTTAGTTGTGATGTAGGTGTTGCAAGTTCCGGCTGTAAGTCGTGGGGGTGTAGTATATTGTGATGTATGTGTACATATGTCGGTATGTATACACGTACACATGTGTGTAGTGTTTTTGTGTTTATACGTCTACAAATGTATATGCAACATTTCAATTAGCAAAGGGAGATTACTCTTTGATTTTTTAATAAAAATAAGAGTTGTTTCCCCTGTTAGCAGGAAATTTAGTTGTTTGATAAAACTGAATTGTGAAGGCTGGTTATCTCGGTCAGTGCTAAGTGTCTGCTGAAGACTAGACATCTAAATTACGATATATAAGTACACACATGCATGCATGGATATGTTGCCAAGGAGCTGTCGAGTGATTATAATGTAGATAAGCAAAATATATGAACACTCGCTATATTATCTCGCACTTTTATGGATATGTTTTTGCAATATAAGAATAGGAAACGAAAATCTAATTCACTGAATACAATATGATGCAGGCAAAAGATGTTGAAATTGTGCCGAATTAAGATTGAAAATTTGACCGATGTGAAAGAAGCTGTGGAAAATGTGCATGATGTAATGAAGAATGCAGTGGGTAGAAAAGACATCCCCGAGAATAAACAAGAGTAATTGGTGATTGTTGCAGTGAAAATCAACGAAGTACAAGCATAACAGACGAGAAAGAAGAATGCAGGCCCAGCAGTTGGAGTTCGCTGCCAAGCAGATGCCAATAGAATATAAAATATTATGGAATCGGATAGTTTATTGATTCCCTGTTTTATTGCAAAAGCGAATCCTTTAAAGTGCGAGACAATATAGTGTTTGTCGTTGATGTATTTTTATCTATATTACTCTGCGTAAATACTGAATTTATGAGATGCCCGACCCTACATAAGCCCACAAACAGGCCTTCAACAGTAAAAATTGTCCTTTGTTAAAAAGAAATTTTTTTCTTAATATAATTACGTTTATCTGCTGGATTGGTTATTGACCATTTTTGTAGGAGGGAATTTTGTTAGTGGTGTGTTACCTTCGCTGACTTAACTCTCTGAGAAAGAAGAGCAATTTTGATATTTTTCTTTGACTGTATTTAGCCACTGAAGAATGGGTGTAGCTCCTTGGAGCACTCCCAACCAATAGTTCGAAGAACCACCGGGTGTAATGACTTTGGCTTTAGTGTTCGTGTAGAGCAGTGATACTTTTGTATTCCACAAAAATCTTGATCAGGCAGTGACGATCGTCAGAATTATAGGCAATTTGCTTTAGCTCCCTCAAATATCTTCCTCAGCATCAGGATGTGACCGTTGGTTGATCTTTATCTCTGAAGCTGTTGTGGTTGTTTTAGCTTTTTGTCCATGTAGGGCTGGATTCTCTTAAGAATCACACCCTGTTGAGGGTCTTTGCCACAAGTGAGGTCCCCCTGTAGTTGGTGTTAGAGAGATCTGCCTTCTTTGGCAGTGGCACGAAGTTACTGATCGTCCACTTGTTCAGGGCAACTCGTTTCTCCAGTCCCTTTTTACAGAGCTCCAAGATATGAAAATCACAACTCTACATGACCTGATGCCACTCGATTTTCTCCATGGGCCTTGCCCTCCTTTATCTTTTTTTGCTCTCTGAAGCTCCTCTCTGGCAAAGGGTCCTGTCTCAATATGCAGTTTTTGTAACAGCCACCTGATCTGCCCAGTGTTCTTGGCTGTGGAGGGCATTTCATAGTTGTGTTCTAAAATGGTCTAGACTATAATCTGACATCCGGTTTTAAACTCCTGTTATTGCCTGCAGGACTATGATAAAAAGGAGCGGGCTAAGAACAGCCCTGGTGTACACCGACATGCATGCTAAATTCCTCGCTCTAGTCATTGATAACCCTAACTTTGCTGATTGTTTCTTTATACATGGCTTGTACAGCCCTCATAAGCTATTCATCTACTTCAAATTTTCTAAGAGCCCACCAGATTATAGCATGGTGGACTCTGTCGAAGGCTTTTTCCATTTCGACAAATGCCAGGTAGAGTGGCTTACTTTTAGCTAGGTACTTTTCCTGTAACTGCCTCACAAAGGTGAGGACATGGATGGTGCCTTTTCCTGGTACAAAGCCCAATTGCATATCATGTAGTTTCACCCTGTTCCTAATCAACTGTGCTCTAACTCTTTGTTACTTTCATGACCTGGTCAATCAGCTTTATACCTCTATAGTTTCCTCTATCTAGTGCATCACCTTTACCTTTGTATCAGTTGACCATGATGCTGCTGCACGAATCGTTTGGTACGACGCCCTTTAGTATTACCTAGTTAACAAACGTGTGGTTATGGTCTGATCTACCGACCCAGATGCCTTGAGCATCTCGGCAGCTATACCCGATAGACCGGTTGCCTTCCCGTCTTCATATCTTTGATTGTCATACTACATTGCTGCTGACTTGTTCTGCTAGCCCCTCTATAGGGTTCACTTTGGGTATGGTATTTTTTCCCCATACATTCTCCTCATTTAGTAATCTTTCATACTGGGTCTTCCACGCATCTTCTCAGCACTTGTGAGTGCAAGCTGACTTTTTTATCATTCTGGATACACTTTTGTCCAATGACATCACAATTCTCTCTGGAACACCTGTTTCTGTTCCTCGTGTTGCAAAAGATGCATGAAATTCCTATCCTCTACCTTCCTTCTAGCTAAGTATACTTGTCGCCTAGCTTTGCTCCTGGTCTCTCTGTAATGTGCCCTGTTTTTCCATTCTTTCCATGCCTGTCTCTTAGCCTTAACTGCCTCATCTACCATATTGTTCTACCACCAAGTGACTCTCCTCATCCATGTATATATCTTTTTATCATCTTTTTCTCAAATATCCACACATGACGACACACATGCAAATATTATGCATGGATATGTTAACTGGTAGCTGGAGAGAGAATAATATAGATGATAAAAGTCTATCTTCAGCAACAAGTGCTATATTGTCTCCCATGTTGAAAGATATTATTTTACAATATAAGAACTTGAAACTAAGACTAACTGATGTATAGAATAGAAAGACCTAGATGTGAAAAGTGGAAATTGTGCAGATTGAAGATTGAAGATTTGACCGATGTGAAGAAACTGGAAAGATGTGTCGAAAAGAGTGAAGAATGCAGTCCATAGGAAAGACATCCCCGAGAGCTATAGCAAGGTTTTAAGAGTTAGAAAGAGTAGTTGTTGATTGTTCCTGTGAAAAGCAACGAAGTGCAAGCATAACAGACGAGACAAGAATGCAGGCCCACCAGTCGGAGTTAAGCAGCGAAGCAGATGCCAATATATTATTAAATATTAGAGAATCAGTTTGTTCTTATTTCATATTTTATTGCGAAATGGTATTGTTGAAAGCTAAAGACAATATAGTGTTTGTTGAAGATGATGTATATTACTTTTTATGCAGAAATAAGGAAACATTTGCACAGTCATCATCATCATCATCATCATCATCATCATCATCATACGTTCGCTTTCAAGTGTGGGACATGTACTATTGGGCACCGCCTCTCTCGGCTTATACTGGTCGTTGGTCACCTCGCTGGTGATCGTTAGCGATTTGAGGTCTGCTCTCACCACCCCCGTCTATGTTTTTCCTAGTCTTCCTCTACTGCGTCTTCCTTCTACTGGAATTTCTTGGCACATGTTTCCCCAGCAAACCATCTTATTCTTCTCTCCAGCACTCCACAACTCATACCCATTTTCTCTCTCAACTCATCTCTGCTTGATGGTTGACGAACATCTAACGGAGCATGCTTCCTTCATTTCTTTGCCAGCCTTGGCATATTCTCTGCCAGCCTTGGCATATTCTCTGCAATTGCTGGCCATGTCTCACTTCTTCCAACCCATTTTTATTGTAGATACTGTGGCCTCGTAGTAGACTCCTCTCTTTCTAATCTGCTCATCTATGTAGCGGAAGGTACGAACCACTTGTATAGAACCCACCTTAATTTGAAAACTGTTTCTATCACTGGTACTTCTACTGTGAAATTTCTCTGTACATGTAGTTTTCACTACCTGTTTGCTTGCTATCCCACTACATATGTTGTGTACCCCAGATGTGCATTGCGTATATTTTATAGAATTTATCCCAACTCCTTTTCAACATAGTGAGCATGTCCCCTTTTCTATGTTTTTATTGTCCTCTTGCTTCCAACTACTGATTCCATAGACAGCATTTCTTCTCTAGCTTCTTTACTGATTCTGCTATAAGAACCAGATCGTCACGGACAGCCAGTTTTAAACGCATCTGTTACTGACAGCACCTCTGTACAAAGCCTACACGGCCCTCACCACCTAGTTTTGTTAGGCACCACCAGATGACAGATCATGATACCCTACCAAAGGAGTTGTCTGTCAACAAAATTAATTGCTAAGATGGATTACATTGCCACCGGTTATATTTTATATATTTCCTAAGATTCGTTTGATTAAAAAGCTTAATTTATATTTCTTTTTACTCTGACATTATTATTTGTAGCTCTTATAAGTTTAGCTAGATTTCCAGCGTTGAAATAGTTGCGCTTTAGTTGTGATGTAGGTGTTGCAAGTTCCGGCTGGTGTAGTATATTGTCATGTATGTGTACATATGTCTATGTATGTATACATGTACACATGTTATTGTGTATAGTGTTTTTGTGTTTATACGTCTACAAATGTATATGCAATATTTCAATTAGCAAAGGGAGTTTACTCTTGGATATTTTAATAAAATTACGAGTTGTTTCCCCTGTTAGCAGGAAATTTAGTTGTTTGATAAAACTCAATATTCAAGGCTGGTTGTCTCGGTCAGTGGTAAGCGTCTGTTGAAGACTAGACATCGAAATTACGATATACAAGTACACACATGCATGCATGGATATGTTGCCAAGGAGCTGTCGAGTGATTATAATGTAGATAAGCAAAATATATGAACACTCGCTATATTATCTCGCACTTTTATGGATATGTTTTTGCAATATAAGAATAGGAAACGAAGAAAAACTAATTGACTGAATACTGTTGAAATTGTGCCGAATTAAGATTGAAAATTTGACCGATGTGAAAGAAGCTGTGGAAAATTTGCATGATGTAATGAAGAATGCATTGGTTAGAAAAGACATCCCCGAGAATAAACAGAAAGAGTAGTTGCGGATTGTTCCAGTGAAAATCAATGAAGTGCAAGCATAAGATGAGAGAAGCATGCAGGCCCAGCAGTTGGAGTTCGCTGCCAAGCAGATGCCAATAGAATATAAAATATTAATGGAATCAGATAGTTTATTGATTCCCTGTTTTATTGCAAAAGCGAATCCTTTAAAGTGCGAGACAATATAGTGTTTGTCGTTGATGTATTTTTATCTATATTACTCTGCGTAAATACGGAAAAATTTATGAGATGCCCGACCCTACATAAGCCCACAAACAGACATTCAACAGTAAATATTTAATTGTCGTTTGTTTAAAAAGAAATTTTTTTTCTTAATATAATTGTTTATCTGCTGGATTGGTCATTGACCATTTTAGTAGGAGAGGGGATTTTGTTAGTGGTGCGTTACCTTTGCTGACTTAACTCTGAGAAAGAAAAGCAATTATATTTTTCTTTGACTGTATTTAGCCACTGAAGAATGGGTGTAGCTCGGAGCACTCCAACCAATAATTCGAAGAACTATCGGGTGTAATGACTTTGGCTTTAGTGTTCGTGTAGAGCAGTGATACTTTTGTATTCCACAAGATCTTGATCAGGCAGTTACGATCGACAGAATTATAGGCAATTTGCTTTAGCTCGCTCAAATATCTTCCTCAGAATCGGGATGTGACCGTTGGTTGATCTTTATCTCTGAAGCTGTTGTGGTTGTTTTAGCTTTTTGTCCATGTAGGGCTGGATTCTCTTAAGAATCACACCCTGTTGAGGGTCTTTGCCACAAGTGAGGTCCCCCTGTAGTTGGTGTTAGAGAGATCTGCCTTCTTTGGCAGTGGCACGAAGTTACTGATCGTCCACTTGTTCACAGAACTGCAAGATATGAAAATGACAACTTTACATGACCTGATGCCACTCGATTTTCTCCATGGGCCTTGCCCTCCTTTATCTTCTTTTTTTGCTCTCTGAAGCTCCTCTCTGGCAAAGGGTCCTGTCTCAATATGCAGTTTTTGTAACAGCCACCTGATCTGCCCAGTGTTCTTGGCTGTGGAGGGCATCTCATAGTTGTGTTCTAAAATGGTCCAGCCATTTCCTTTTTCCTATCCTCTGGATCTGTTCCCTTGATCTGACTCTTCCTCCATGTGATCTCGTTGATCATCCAACTGTCAACCGTTCTCTTAACACTTTAGTGCCTCCTCTCTGGCGTCAGTGTAAGCGGTACAGAGTGCTTCCCTCATCACCTCCACTGTATATCCTCTCCATAGGATCAGCACAGAATTGGTCCTTGGCAGGCTGCACACACCTTTGGGTCTGCAGAACTGACATGCTTCCTCTTCTTTCTCCTCAGCATCAGTGTCTCACTTGCTTCTGCTACTGCATTGTTCAAGTAGCCGTACCTCTTTGTCAAACTCTCTACAAAGAGCACTGAACCAGTTGCTCACTTCTCCTGTGAACCTCTTCTGTAGCTTATGTTCCTTGAAAGTTCCCCAGTCATAGATTATACTGTTGGTGTAGCCTTGCTCTTTCTTAAGCTCACCCGGACCTCACTCATAACAAGCATGTGTCCACTGTCACAGTGTACTGAAATAGTTGTATGGTTCTGTGTTGAGAACACTATTGCGCTGCTTTTTCCTCACCAGAAAGAAATCAATCTAGGTCTTGGTCCACATCTTTTCTGGATTCTTCCTTAACGTTAGGTTGGTTGCCATCAAGTTTGCATCCAGCATGGCGTCTGTCGGTAATCTTCCATTTCGGTTGGTGTTAGGGAATTACCAGCGCGGATCTTCTCTGCTCTCCTTACTCAGATGTGCATAGAAGTCCCTCAGAAGAATCATGTTTTGAGCTTGTGTGGTGTTGACAGCTCTACACATCTCCTCATGAAATTCCTCCGCATTCACATCACTGGCTCCCTTGGTAGGACTATAAGCTGACATCCGGTTTTAAACTCCTTTTATTGCCTGCAGGACTGATAAAAAGGAGAGGGCTAAGAACAGCCCTGGTGGACACGGACCTGCATGCTAAATTCCTTGCTCTAGTCATTGGTAACCCTAACTTTGCTGATTGTTTCTATATACATGGCTTGGTACAGCCCTCATAAGCTATTCATCTACTTCAAATTTTCTAAGAGCCGACCGGATTATAGCATGCTGGACTGTGTCGAAGGCTTTTTCCATTTCGACAAATGCCAGGTAGATTGGCTCACTTTTAGCTAGGTACTTTTCCTGTAACTGCCTCACAAAGGTGAGGACATGAGTGGTGCCTTTTTTTTGTACAAAGCATAATTGCATATCATGTATTTTCACCCTGTTTCTAATCAACTGTGCTCTAACTCTTTGTTACTTTCATGACCTGGTCCATCAGCTTTATACCTCTCTAGTTTCCTCTATCTAGTGCATCACCTTTACCTTTGTATCAGTTGACCATGATGCTGCTGCACGAATCGTTTAGTATTATCTAGTTAACATTACTTGTGGTTATGGTCTGATCTACTGACCCAGATGCCTTGAGCATCTCGGCAGCTATACCCGATGGACCGGTTGCCTTCCCCGTCTTCATATCTTTGATTGCCATACTACATTGCTGCTGACTTGTTCTGCTAGCCCCTCTATAGGGTTCACTATGGGTATGGTATCTTTTTCCCATGCATTCTCCCCATTTAGTAATCTTTCATACTGGCTCTTCCACGCATCTCCTCAGAAATTGTGAGTGCAAGCTGACGTTTATCATTCTGGATACACTTTTGTCCAATGACATCACAATTCTCTCTGGAACACCTGTTTCTTTTCCTCGTGTTGCAAAAGATGCTTGAATTTCCTATCCTCTACCTTCCTTCTAGCTAAGTATACTTGTCGCCTAGCTTTGCTCCTGGTCTCTCTGTAATGTGCCCTGTTTTTCCATTCTTTCCATGCCTGTCTCTTAGCCTTAACTGCCTCATCTACCATATTGTTCTACCACCAAGTGACTCTCCTCATCCATGTATATATCTTTTTATCATCTTTTTCTCAAATATCCACACATGACGACACACATGCAAATATTATGCATGGATATGTTAACTGGTAGCTGGAGAGAGAATAATATAGATGATAAAAGTCTATCTTCAGCAACAAGTGCTATATTGTCTCCCATGTTGAAAGATATTATTTTACAATATAAGAACTTGAAACTAAGACTAACTGATGTATAGAATAGAAAGACCTAGATGTGAAAAGAAGTGGAAATTGTGCAGATTGAAGATTGAAGATTTGACCGATGTGAAGAAACTGGAAAGATGTGTCGAAAAGAGTGAAGAATGCAGTCCGTAGGAAAGACATCCCCGAGAGCTAGAGCAAGGTTTTAAGAGTTAGAAAGAGTAGTTGTTGATTGTTCCTGTGAAAAGCAACGAAGTGCAAGCATAACAGACGAGACAAGAATGCAGACCCAGCAGTCGGAGTTAAGCAGCGAAGCAGATGCCAATATATTATTAAATATTAGAGAATCAGTTTGTTCTTATTTCATGTTTTATTGTGAAATGGTATTGTTGAAAGCTAAAGACAATATAGCGTTTGTTGAAGATGATGTATATTACTTTCTATGCAGAAATAATGAAACATTTGCACAGTTATCTTCCTGATCATACGTTCGCTTTCAAGTGTGGGACATGTACTATTGAGCACCGCCTCTCTCGGCTTATACCAGTCGTTGGTCACCTCGTTGGTGATCGTTAGGTCTGTTTTTCCTAGTCTTCCTTCTACTGGAATTACTTGGCACTTGTTTACCCAACAAACCATCTTATTCTTCTCTCCTGCACTCCACAACTCGTACCCATTTTCTCTCTCAACTCATCTCTGCTCGGTCGTCGACGCACATCCAACGGAGCATGCTTCCTTCATTTCTTTGCCAGCCTTGGCATATTGTCTGCAATTGCTGGCCATGTCTCACTTTTTCCAACCCATCCTTATTGTAGATATTATGGCCTCGTAGTAGCCTCCTCTCTTTCTAATCTGCTCATCTATGTAGCGGAAGGTACGAACCACTTGTATAGAACCCACCTTCAATTGAAAACTGTTTCTATCACTGTCACTGCTACTGTGAAATTTCTCTGTACAGGTAGTTTTCACTACCTGTTTGCTTGCTATCCCACTACATATGTTGAGTACCCCAGATGTGCATTGCGTATATTTTATAGAATTTATCCCAGCTCCTTTTCAACATAGGGAGCATGTCCCCTTTTCTATGTTTTTATTCTGTCCTCTTGCTTCCAACTGTTTCCATAGACAGCATTTCTTCTTTAGCTTCTTTACTGATTCTGCTATAAGAACCAGATCGTCATGGACAGCCAGTTTTAAACGCATCTGTTACTGACAGTACCTCCACAAAGCGTACACTGCCCTCACAAGACATTCCTCAACACCAAGTTTGGTTAGGCACCACCAGATGACAGATCATGGTACCCTACCAAAGGAGTTGTCTGTCAACAAAATTAATTGCTAAGATGGATTACATTGCCACCGGTTATATTTCCTAAGACTCTTTTGATTAAAAAGCTTAATTTTTATTTCTTTTTACTATTAGTTGTAGCTCTTATAAGTTTAGCTAGATTGCCAGCGTTGAAATAGTTGCGCTTTAGTTGTGATGTAGGTGTTGCAAGTTCCGGCTGTAAGTCGTGGGGGTGTAGTATATTGTCATGAATGTGTACATATGAATGTCTATGTATGTATACACGTACACATGTTGTATACACTATACACATGTGTATAGTGTTTTTGTGTTTATACTTCTACAAATGTATATGCAATATTTCAATTAGCAAAGGGAGTTTACTCTTGGATATTTTAATAAAATTACGAGTTGTTTCCCCTCTTATCATGAAATTTAGTTTGATAAAACTGAATTGTGAAGGCTGGTTGTCTCGGTCAGTGCTAAGCGTCTGTTGAAGACTAGACATCGAAATTACGATATACAAGTACACACATCCATGCATGGATATGTTGTCAAGTAGCTGGCGTGTGAGAATAATGTAGATAATCAAAATATATGAACACTCGCTATATTATCGCGCACTTTTATGGATATGTTATTGCAATATAAGAATAGGAAACGAAGAAAAACTAATTCACTGAATACTGTTTGATGCAGGCAAAAGATGTTGAAATTGTGCCGAATTAAATTTGACCGATGTGGAGCAGCTGTGGAAAATGTGCATGATGTAGTGAAGAATGCAGTGGGTAGAAAAGACATCCCCGAAAATAAACATAGAAAGAGTAGTTGCGGATTGTTCCAGTGAAAATCAATGAAGTGCAAGCACAACAGACGAGAAGAATGCAGGCCCAGCAGTTTGAGTTAGCTGCCAAGCAGATGCCAATAGAATGTAAAATATTATGGAATCAGATAGTTTATCGATTCCCTGTTTTATTGCAAAAGCGAATTGTTGAAAGTGCGAGACAATATAGTGTTTGTTGGTGATGATAATATACTTTGTGTATTAGTCTCTGTTCATAAATAATTCAAAATGTGCACATAGTCGACCCTGACTATACGTTCATATTAGTTGTGAAGCTTTGCTTGTGAGAAACAGAAGGACGACCATCTTTGATTAAAAATATTATCATTGGGTAAGATGTACTTTTAAACACTACATGTAAACATGTAGAACACAGACAGTCACAAAGAACTTCAACACTAAATTTTAAAAACAAATGGTTATTTAATTTCTATAATTAATTGATAATCGGTGGCCATGTAATCCATCTTATCTATATATAAAACTGAAGATGTCCGAGTTCGAATCGCTAAAGCTCGAGAACCACCCAACGGACTGTTTTCAAACTTTACACATGTAATACTTATGTTTGAGAGATTGTTCTGATCACCCCCAAAAGATTTCAACTTTTCTAAGCCCACAGGGACGACATTAGGCGGTGCAGCGATCTCTATAATTCTTAGTCTCTTTTTCGATAGACGTACTTATAACGTCGCGCCCTTATTATATCTGTATGTCTGATTATCTGCATTACGTCACTTCCTTGAGGGTGTGTGTGTGTTTGAATCCCTTAAACTCGAAGTACCCAACCGATTTTTCTTCAAACTTTAAATGCGTATTACTTAGGTTTCAGGTAGTGTTATGCACATTAAAAATTTCAATTTTTTTTTATCTCCTGGGGCCCGCATTAGATGAAAAACTTTATTTTTTTTTATCTTAGGACTTTTTGTAGCCGTTACGTCCAGCCGATTTTGGCTAAATTTCAAGGCATATGGTCATAAAAAGAAAATCATCTTGATCCCCTAGGGCCCGCATTAGGTGAAAACCTGCCTTTTTCCCATCAGAGTATTCCAAAATACTTTATATGGTGCAACGCTGGGTACCACTGCTAGTATATTATAGATTTCATGAAACTCGTTTATTTAAAAACGTTTTTTTAAAAATCTTTTTTACCATAATGACATTTTGACTCTAGATGTGATAAGTTGAGCTAGATTGCCAGCGTCGAAATAGTTGCGCTTTAGTTAGGATGTAGGTGTTGTAAGGGCCGGATGTGAGCCTTGGGTGTAGTGTATTTTCACACATACGTAGATATATACATACATGTATATATATCTAAACACGTGTATGAAAGTATGTACACGACATTATGTATGTAACCCTGTAACATTGCATATTTACAAAGGGTTATCGGAAAGCTCAATGTCGGTTTGATAAGCACGACAAAGAATTGAAGATACTAGGCAGATTAACATGTTAGTTGAACGACCGTTGACTTGAATTGCGCGTGAAAATACGTGGGTGAAGTTGGGGCTGATGATTTTAAGTTTGTTTTTGTCTTGTTGAATAATCATGGCGTGCTACTTTGTAGTACTTGTATTGCAGGCCGTTGTTCCGGTGGTTAAGGTAAGTGGCGATGTTATTAGTTTGGGCATCTTAAGTTTTCGTCTAGTTGGTTTCGGGTGGCGGTCGAATTGTTTTCAGATTAACGGTCTGTGTCTGGTTTACAGTTGTGATTAGTTTGTGTAAGAAGCGAGCAGAATGCCGTGATATATATTTATATTTTTAGAAAGGGAGAAACTGTATCTTAACGAATTTATCTGTAGAAACGTTAATTGCGAGATAGATTTTATTAAGGGGAAGGTTTTTGAGATTAAGTTATCTCTGTTATCAGTTTGACGCATTTCTATTTCTAACTATAGACATATATATGTAAAATTATCCCAGACAATTAGACATTTAATTTCCGCAAAATATATATAATTCCACGGGAGAGAATGTACTATATAATCAATTGAATTCTCTCCCTTTAGTGCACTTTATATTTACATGTAATTAGAATTTTTAATTTAATTCAAGGGAGAGAAGTTTATTTAACAATATCTTATCTCCCCTTGACAGACTTTAATAATTATAATGTTTTAGAAAAATATATTTTATTCTGGAAAAAAGGTATTAGTAACAGTTAAAATAGTTGTCTCCCCTTGCTACACTTTGACTATAATGTAATACATTATGTTGTGACATTACTGCTGTTTTTATCAAGTAATTCTAACGCCCGGAATTTATAATTTAGTTATTAACTTAATATTAGCTCCCGAGAATCAACTGAAATAAGACCAGATAAAAATAAAGTGAGTCAAATAAGGGGAAACAACTTAACATAAGCTATCGCCGTTTTTATAGTGCAGGAATTATTTACAATTTCTAGGTATCTACA
>OZ024755.1:0-35000 GCA_964016885.1 Eledone cirrhosa
CATATGTATGTGTATATATATACTAATATATATATATATATATATCAACTTCATCATACGTCCGCTTTTCCATGCTTGCAAGGGTGGGGTGGGAGCTGATTCTGGATTGGTTTCTACAGCTGGGTGCCCTTCCTGACGCCAACCCAGTTTGCAGTGAGTGCTGGGTGCTTTTCTTTTTTACGTGGCACCTCCACGTCAGCTTTACAGAGCGGGCTGGGTGCTTTTTTGCCGTGGCGCCTCCACGACCACTTTACGGTGGGGTGGTGGGGTGGTATGTGTATACCCAGCCCATTGTCATTTCCCACCCAGAAAAGTTCATAGCACCGTTCTTTACCCACGATGAATCTAGCAGACCCACCCCTCCACCTGGTCTCTTGAATACAACAGTGGTTTCACTAAAATAAAAATTAAATTAAATTAAATTAAATTAATTATATTAGATAAATAGACATTGGGGTTCTCACCAAAGATTTTCAGTTATTTCTAAGAGATGTAAAAGGAAAATTTAAAAAAGATTAATAGGACACATTAGACATGTCTCCAAGCAAGAATTGAACTTACAGACAAGGATCTCACCATCTCTGGTACTTCCCACTAAGCCACCAAGACTGCTACAAAGGTCTATTGAAAATTAATATTTATAAACCTACTTTCAAAATATAACTAATTTAATTAAAAATAAAATAAAATAAATAGACATTGGCGTTCTCACAAAACTTTTTCAGTTCTTTTTTCTAAGAAATGTCAAAGGAATATATATATATATATATTTTATTTTTAATTTTATTTTGAAAGTAGGTTTATAAATATTAAATTTCAGTACATCTTTGTATCAGTCTCGGTAGCTTAGTGGGAAGTACCAGAGATGGTGAGATCCTGTTCTGGGTGTTCAATCCTGGTCTGAGGGTTGAATTGGGGACTCAGGTTCAATCCTGGTCCATGAGATACATGTAAGGTGTCATGTTAATCTTTTATAATTTTCTTTCTATATCTCTTTGAAAAAGAGAACCCCTATTTATTTAATTATATTGAATTGAATTTTTTATTTTAGTTAAATTGTCGAAAACACTGAAGATCTAAAGGTTGAGGAGACAATATGTCTATTTTATCTGTCTCCTCTAACTTTAGATCACCAGTGGTTTTGACAATTTAACTAAAGTAAAATAAAATAAAATAAATTAAATTATATTAGATAAATAGACATTGGGGTTCTCACCAAAGATTTTCAGTTTTTTCTGAGGAAAATTTAAAAAAAGATTAACAGGACACATTACAGCAATGATTGAACTCCCAGACCAGGATTGAACCTACAGACAAGGACCTCACCATCTCTGGTACTTCCCACTAAGCCGCCAAGACTGCTACAAAGGTCTGCTGATAATTAATATTTATAAACCTAATTTCAAAATAAAATTAATGTTATTAATTTTATTTAAAAATAAAATAAAATAAATAAACATTGGGGTTCTCACAAAACTTTTTCATTTTTTTTCTAAGAAATGTCAAAGGAATATATATATATATATATATATATATCTCATCATCATCATCATCATCATCGTTTAACGTCCATATTCCACGCTTGCATGGGTTTGGACGGGAATTTTCCCACTTGAGGCAAGAGTGGTTGTCTTGCTCGCATAGGACTGTCTGGCGGGTTTTCTACAGCTGGATGCCCTTCCTAACACCAACCGCATTTACAGTGTGGGACTGGGAGGTTTTTACCGTGTTACCTACACGGCCACATTACTGCGTGGACTGTGTTTTTTTTTTTTGTCGTGACACCTACACGACCTCATTTGTTTCGGCCTGGATGTTGTGGCACCAACATAACTTTACATTGAAAGGGGCGGTGTGGATGGGGTGGGGGTGTATTTTGTTAGAGGTGCCTACTGACTGTAGTAGGTTTTACTTTGTATCTAGGTAAGGCGGGTCTTCTCTATTACTGAGTACCGCCAAAGATCTCGGTCCAGTGACATTGTCTTGGAGAGGTGTAAGTGTGTGAGGTCGGAATTTATCAAGTCGTCCCAGGTTTTTCTGGGTCTGCCTACTCCGTGGCTACCGTCTATCTTTATTGCCCTGCATTTTTTTTATACAGCTGTCGTCTTTCATCCGCATCACGTGGACCATACCAACGTAGTCTTCTCTCGAGTACACAACATCTGATCCCTCTTATTTCTAATTTTTCCCTTAGTTCGTTTATGCTTTGCCGTTCACATATATTACTATTACACATCCAGCGAAGCATGCAAGCTTCGTTCCTCTCTAGTCTGCGTATATCCTCTGCACACAATGCCCAGGTCTCACTGCCATGCAACATTGCTGTTCATATGCAGGCATCATACAACCTGCCTTTCATTTTTAGGGAGAACCCTTTAGCGGCTAATAGTGGTATAAGCTCTCTGAACTTTTTCCATCCAGTTCTGACTCTAGCTACTGTACTTTCAGAGCACCCTCCCCCACTGCTGATTTTGTCACCCAGGTAACGGAAGCTGTCCACTATTTCTATAGAACCCTCTGCGCAATTGAAAGAGCTAGTATTTTGTGGGCACTTGCTGCTACTTATTGCACCAGAGCACCGGCCACATGTAAAATCTATGTTCTTAGTTAGCTTACCTGTGATCCCACTACATCTTTTATGAACCCATACTTTGCATTTGGGACATAAAATGGAGTTTCTACCTACGCCTTTCCTACACACTGAGCATGGCCATTTCCCGGAAGGGACCGGCGCCTTATTTTCTTTCCTACAAACTAGAACTTTAGTCTTAGCCAGGTTAATTTTAAGGCCTTCTGATTCTAGGCCTTGCTTCCATGTTTGGAATTTCTTCTCTAGCTCGGCCATTGATTCAGCTATGAGCGTTAGATCATCTGCGTATAGGAGTTCCCATGGGCAGCCGGTCTTGAACTCCACTGTTATAGCCTGAAGGGCAATAATAAATAGTAGGGGGCTAAGGACGGAGCCCTGATGAACACCAACTTTTACGCTAAACTCTTCACTATATTCGTTGTTAATTCTAACCTTGCTGACTGTTTCTTTATACATGGCTCGTATAGCTCTCACAAGCCATTCCTCAACACCTAGTTTTCTAAGAGCCCACCAGATAATGGAACGGGGGACTCTGTCGAAGGCTTTCTCCAAGTCAACAAAAGCTAAGTATAGGGGTTTACTTTTAACTAGGTACTTCTCCTGTAGTTGTCGTACAATGAAAAGAGCGTCTGTGGTACTTTTACCTGACACAAACCCGAACTGCATTTCATCTAGATCAATTCTCTCTCTGATTAGTTGCGCTATTACTTTTTCCGTGACCTTCATGACCTGGTCGATTAATTTAATGCCTCTATAGTTACTCCTATCTAGGGCATCTCCTTTACCCTTGTAACAGTTAATGATGATGCTGCTACGCCAGTCCTTCAGAACAACCCCATTCTGTATGACTTGGTTTACTATCCGGGTGACCATTACGTGTATACATCTGAAAATGTATATATGTATGCAAAGATATAAGTAAACATACATGTATACATATAGATGGACAGTTATGCATATACAATAACTTATTTCTATACATACATATACCACAAGTAAGGCATGGTGCTGCCAACTAACCAGACCTCCCTCATAATGGACCAGCTAGATCCCAAAATACAGGCCTGCTTGCCAACACACAGTCCCAATAAGTGTAAGTTACAGCGCAGCTATCTGGACAGACTTGTCTTAAGACTACACACTATCCCACTACATCTTTTGTATACTATATATATACTGTTTATATATATATATACTATATATATATATACTGTTTATATATATATATACTATATATATATATACTGTTTATATATATATACACACATATAATTGTGTATTCACACATTATCTTAGTAATGAAATAATTAATAATTTTAGTAAATTGTTCAAAATTCTTCATTAACCCTTTTGGTAGAAACCCAGCCAAAATTAGTTCTCGTACTATGGAAATGGTTCCTATCTAAATTAAAGTCTTCCAACAAAATTCTATATAACAACCATATGGTAAGTTACTATGTTAGTAATTAACTAACAATTGTGATAAATAGCTCAAAATTATTCATAATTAATTGAATTATAAGGTTCATAATTATAATAAAATCTTCAAATAGGCTACGAAACCGGTAAACCTGAAAGGTACACAACACACACACATTGCTATAGCGTTTCACCAGCCCCTTCCTTCCTGAATTATTACAGAGATGTGTGTGTATGTAATAATTATTTGTATAATGTGTGTCTATTTATGAATATGTATGAGTAGATGTGTGTGTGTGTATCACAGTAGATGTGTATGTAACACAGTAGATGTGTATATGTAACAGAGTAGATGTGTGTTTGCATGTAACTCAGTATATGTGTATGTAACTCAGTAGATGTGTGTGTGTAACACAGTAGATGTGTGTGTGTAACACGGTAGATGTGTGTGTGTAACACGGTAGATGTGTGTGTGTAACACGGTAGATGTGTGTATGTAACAGTAGATGTGTATGTATGTAACACAGTAGATGTGTATGTATGTAACACAGTAGATGTGTGTATGTAACACAGTACATGTGTGTGTATGTAACTCAGTAGATGTGTGTGTATGTAACTCAGTAGATGTGTGTATGTAACACAGTAGATTGTGTGTATGTAACATAGAAGATGTGTGTAACACAGTAGATGTGTGTGTATGTAACACAGTAGATCTGTGTGTATGTAACTCAGTAGATGTGTGTGTATGTAACACAGGTGTGTGTATGTAACACAGTAGATGTGTGTATGTAACATAGTAGATGTGTGTATGTAACACAGAAGATGTGTGTGTATGTAACACAGTAGATGTGTGTGTATGTAACTCAGTAGATGTGTGTGTATGTAACACAGTAGATGTGTGTGTAACACAGTAGATGTGTATGTAACGCAGTAGATGTGTGTGTATGTAACCCAGTTGATGTGTGTGTATGTAACACAGTAGATGTGTGTATGTAACATAGTATATGTGTATGTAACTAAAGTGTAACGTACGTTACAAATGGACGACAAAATGATTTTAACTTGTTTTTTAACAATTGATGGTGGAAAAGATTTTAAATTGTCTTAACTCAGACCATAAAGGGCCGCAACACATGGAGTCTGACACTCTTACCGGCTACATAGCCTGGGCGTCTATTTTACCGCGACCGGCTACATAGCATCTTCCTAAAATCTTCCAACATAATTTTATACAAGAACCACATGTTAAGTTACTAATAAAATAATTAATAAATAAAAACATTAGTAAGTCCTTCAAATGATATCTCAGTAATGAAATAATTAATAATTGTTATAAATACCTCAAAATTCCTCATTAATTAAACCTCATTAATTAATTAAGCCGCTGAAAAGTGCAACAGATGCCCTCTTCTTAGTGAGACAACTACAAAAGAGGTTCTTAGAGAAAAATAAGCCACTATACTTAGCTTTGGACATAGAGAAGGCTTTTGATAGAGAACTCTTATAAATGACAACATATATATATGTGTGTGTATATATATGTTTTTTTTTAAACTATATATTTATTACTCCCTTAAGCAGAAGAAATATATTCCCAGATATCGAAGATTACCACAATAACTAGGGAGCGGAAATCAATAGATGCTGGACATTGCTGCTGAGGGTAGGATGACCTGATGAGCTGGCTCCTGTGGTGGATACCTAAACATAGTAAGACCCTAGTGGGATGACTGAGGTTCACCTACATACATCAGATGTCTCTGGATCTCCAGCTGGAGATTAATGATCTCAGGAATGCCATGAAAAATCGTGACATCTAAAAAAGAAGAGTAGAATTGTTCTGGCCAATCCACCTGACCTAATAAACAATAATAATATTAATATATATTGATGAAAATTAATTATGGTGAAATATCTTAGAAATCATTCTCAGAGGTTTTGTATTGTAATCCACACTTGCTCCTTGTGGCTTCTGATGCAGACATCATGTCCGCCATCAGGTCCTTCCCAGCTAGCAGCTGCGGAGATGTTGATGGTCTCTGACCAGGCCTCCTCAAGGAGTTGATATCTCCCCTCTCCGCTGAGGCCGGGCGCCGCCTTCTGAGTGCAATTGTGGCGCTCACCAATAGGCTCATCCATGGCGCCCTGGACTCTTATGCTCGAGGCCTCTTTTTTTCGGCCAGCCTCACCGCTCTCAGGAAGAAAGAGGATGGCATACGCCCCATTGCTGTGGGCAATGTCTTCCGGAGGCTGGCTGCCAAGGTAATCTGCAAGTCCGTAACACTCGGAACCGGCATCCAGGGCCTCCAGCCACCTCATTGTCAAGTTTGACATGAGGAATGCCTTCAACTCTTTACGCTGGGATCATCTGCTCGAGGCCTGCCTCAGCCGAGCCCCCTCTGCCTACCTGTCATATGGAGCCCCAAGCATGCGCCATGCTGCTGATACGGTCATACCCTTGGCTACTGGGATCCAACAGGGCAACCCTTTGGGACCCCTCCTGTTCACCCTTGGTATTGACCACATCGCCTGGAGTATAACAGCCCCTCTCAACGTTTGGTATCTGGATGATGCTACTTTGGGTGGGCCCGTACAGGCGGTCTGCCATGACCTTCAATCGGTGGTTCCTGCCCTGGCGGGAATCGACCTCCAGGTCAACTCAGCCAAGTCGGAGGTGGTGAATGTCAGCCTCGATGCTGCAAGCTTTGCAGTCTCCGTCTTGGACGTGCGGTCCATTCTCCGCCAGGTTCAGGTGACCCCCAAAGAGGATGCCCTCACCGATCCACCCGCCGGCCATCCGCTCCTCCATCAAGTCCAGACTCTCACGAGCCGACTGGGCTTGATTGATGGCCACCCAGTTCTCTTTCTGCTGAGGAACTGCTACGCCATGCCGAAGCTCCTCTATACACTCTGTGCTACACCTAAACTTGTATCCGAGCAGCAGCCGATGAGATATGCAACTTTACCTGTCAGGTATGGCGGCCTTCGCCTCCAGTCCCCGATCTCACTAGCTTTGCCGGCATATCTTTCGTCGGTAACCTCGTACCACGTCCTCCTCAGCAGGGTTCTTCAAAACACAACAGAACCCTCTGTGTTCAGAGAACGCGTGGCCGCCTGTGAGACGTGGGACCGGCTGGGACTTAGCCCAGTAGACGTTCCTCCTCCTTCTCCCCCTGTTGACGTCAAGTCCCCCCCAACACACTTGGGATGCCATCCAGTGCAGCCTGGCCTCAGACAGGCTCACGCGCCAAATCGACCAGCACCGCCTTGTTTGTTTTCGTGCAGCCTCCAAACCCCACAGTGGGGCCTGGCTCCATGCCCTGCCCTCCTTCTCCACTCGCACGCAGCTAGACAACAATAGCTTGCGCATCGGCGTTTCCCTGAGGCTCGGCCTCACACCAATGTCGCTGCCGTTCCACCATGGACTCTTTCGGCCTCCACCCGCTTTCCTGTCGCCACAGTGCCAGCCGCAATCCACGCCATGCTGCCCTCAACGAAGTCATTAAGCATGGCTTGGACGCTGCAGGCCCATCATAATGCAAACTCACAACACCCTTCTTATGCAACCTCACCAAGCAACCCCACAACACAACCTCACGTTCACAATTCACAACACTCAACAAGGCATTCGTTATCTAGGGTTTACAGTAAACATAGCGAGGTAAAACACACCCAGTACACTCTGTAAAGTGGTCATTAGGTTAAGATTAAACTGAAATCATACCTCCATTGTCGTTGGCGTATATTTTCTCTAAAACTTAATTTCATTGCTTTCATTTCTCTTCTTTTTCTTCTATTCCATCTAAATATGAAAAAAATTATACAGGTCATTTCGTCTTATCAAGAGGTCCATTTAAAAAAAAAAAAAAAAAAAAAAAAAAACCGAGATAATACCTTAAAATAATGGTAAAAAAAGTGTTTAATTACGAAAATCCTTTGAAATAACTTCCTCGCTCTTACTGGTCATACCTGCAAAACACAAAACACTAGCGTTAGAGTGAACAGTGCAGTGCAGTGCAGTGCAGTGCAATTTAGTATGGTGCAGTTTAGTGGCACAGTACACTGTAAAACATTTAGCCAATCTCTCAGACATTTACAAATCTTTCAAGATATATATATATATGGGAGAGAGAGAAATTACCCTCAGTAGATCAGACAGAGGGACCAGCTATTGAGATTAACGAATATAGGGTCCAAGAGGCGATTAAGGAAATGAAAAATGGTGAGGCTGCTGGACCATCGGAGATAGTTGCTGAGATGCTGAAGGCCTAAGGGGACGTAGGCACTAAACTGGTTGCACACATCATCAATCAGGCTATATATGGCAGTGTCATACCCAAAGACTAGTGCAAAAGTAAAGGGGACGCTCTTGAGAGGAGAAATTATAGGGATATAAAACTGATGGATCAGGTTATGAAAGTGGCAGAAAGGATATTAGCACAACTAATTAGAGAAAGGGTCAAACTAGATGAGATGCAATTTGGTTTTGTGCCTGGGAATAGTACAACAGATGCCCTCTTCTTGATGAGACAATTACAAGAGAGGTTCTTAGAGAAAAATAAGCCACTATACTTAGCCTTTGTTGACCTAGAGAAGGCCTTTGATAGGGTACGCCGATCTGTCATCTTATTATTTAACCTATAAATGGGGCCCCAACAGGTACTACTACACCAGGCCAGAGCAGACCTGGGAGTTATGACAACTAAGGGGGTAACTCCACGTTCCCCACAGTTCCTCCTGAACTTGAGCCTTGCCACTGGATGTAGTTTAATGTCATACCCAGGACAAATATATACATATACACACATATATATATATATCAAAATTGATGGAAGTTACGGAGTAGGCAGACCCAGAAAAACCTGGGAAGATCTGATAAATTCCGACCTTACATACATCTCTCCAAGACAATGTCACTGGACAGAGATCTTTGGCACTACGCAGTAATACAGAAGACCTGATTTGTCTATGTACAACGCGAAACCTCGTCAGTAGGCACCTCTTAACCAAAAATACACCCGCATCCCACTACCCTTTCCTCCAACCTCTTTCTCTGTAAAGTTATGTTGGTACCACAACATCCAGCCCTAAATAAATGAGGTCGTGTAGATGTCACGACAAAAAAAAAAAAAAAAAAAAAAAAAAAAATCTCCACGCTGTAATGTGCCCGTGTAGGTAACACGGTAAAAACCTCCCAGTCCACACTAAACGTGGTTGGTGTTAGGAAGGGCACCCAACCGTAGAAAACCTGCCAGACAGTCCTATACGAGCGAGAAAAACCAATCTTGCCTCAAGTGGGACATCTCCCGTCTAAACCCATGCTAGCGTGGAAGATAGACTTTAAACGATGATGATGATATATACACATGGGATAACAAGTTATCGTTTTAGGTAATCAAGTGAGAGGTTTCCTTACTTAAGTAGCGAGTTTGCAATAATTCCCATGCAGGTCGATCTTGGAGTAATAGTAGTGAAAGAATGAAGAGTAAGATGGTCGGCTGTATAAAAAGGGTTTTATTTACAGTACTAACAATTGTTTCATTGAACAGGTGAGTCTAAAAGTCGCTAATCACTCGACCTTAAATACAGTGTGTGGCTCTGATAAAATCATCGGAATACTGGAGGGTGTAACACATGGCATTAGCATTTATAGATACATCAGAGAATCGAGTGAATGAAAACGAAAACATCAATAATAAAAGATAAACAATAATAAAAGTATAAAGAAGAAAGAATGACGATGTAAAAAATAAGTACAAAATACGGTTTCTGATAATAGTAGAAGTTATAGTGGTGAGTAAGTGGATGTGTAAAATAGTGATGACATGAAAAGGAATACGATATATGTTTTGAGTTTATAAATCAGCAAAATAAAAAGGCAAGTTGTATAATAAAATATCAAAGGATTAAATAAATAATAAAAAGTAAGAGATAGAGAGATAAGGAATAGGAGACAGGGACTGAGAATATGGATTCGAGGATGAGACATAAAGGGTAGGAATAAGGAGAGGGACTAAAAGTTATGTTTTTCTTAACGATGATAATACAAAATTAGAGGAATCAAAAGAGAATTACAGTACTATTCACATGTAGTGCAACTGGTGAAAAGTTTAAACCCCTTTTTACTGAAAAAAAGCCTTAAACCTCGTTGTTTCAAGAATATTGACATTTCTAAACAGGAATTTTATTATAAAAAGAACATTACGGATGGATGACAGACAATATATTTTCATTTTACCTAAAAGAAATCAATTACGAATTTTTTAAACAATAGAGAAAAGTATTATTGCTCCTTGATAATGCAGCATGCCACAAACAAAGCTTTTAAAATATAAAACTTTTTTTTTCTACCCTCGAACACAACTACAAAATTACAACCTTTAGACCAAGGAATAATTTGGTCATTCAAATGCAACTACAATACGATTTTTATTAATAAAGTTGGTTAATAAAGATGTGAAAGTGTCAATTTAAAAGGAACGTCATGAGTTACGCCCCTTTATTTTCCGAGTTCAACTTGGCCTTTCATCCTTATAGGGTCGATAAATAAAGTACCAGTGATGCACTGGAATAATTGCTGGCAAAAGTAAAAACAGTTATTGCATGGTAATTTTGGTCAGTCCAGGCATGGGATTCGGTTGTAAAAGAGACAATTGTAAATTGCTGGGAAAAAAATCAGGTCTACGAATACAAAATTCAATGAGTGAAGATTCGCTTGCAAAAACATCAGTTGCATTGTGTTTAGAAAATGGGGAATACGAGCTGAAATACGCACTTAAGGAACTCAAGGAGCTAAAATATGATAATGTTACTTTTACAATTAAAACTTAAATTTAAATTTTTAGGTCTTGTTTTTAGTTTGGGGAGGGGGGGGGGGTGTCAAAATAACCAACTTTTCTTTTAAAATATTAATTAAGGTAAACATGACAACTTAAATTCAAGTTTGTCAAAAAAAAAAAAAAAAAGGTCATTATTGACATTTTTACACACACACACACACACACACACATATATATACATACATACTTATATATACATACATATATACTTATATATACATACATACACTAGCAGAAGTACCCGGCGTTGCCCGGGTGTAAGTCGACCTTTGGTCTGTTAGAATGTGTGAAAGTAACTTCCCTCGCATCACAGGTTCAAAACTTCGAACTTCAATGAAAAAAAAATAGGTTAGTAGACGCAGGTGTGTAATTTATTAATTGTAGTTACACAGTGTATCGTTGAAATTGTTCTCTGCACGACTGACGGAAGTCAAAATCGCTTGATATTGAATGTTCAGTTAATTTAAAGCAGGGTGAAAATGTCGATTTTTTACAGGTTTTTTTTTATTTTTTTTTTACAATTTTTGCGCTCACATGTGCAGAAGAAGAATTAAAAGGGCCTTTATCTTAACCGCGGCACAATGGCGAGTCTCTTGTGACAGTTTTCAAGAATATCGGACGTTCCTGTAAAAAGTTTTTCCATGTGTAACTTTGCCTTGTTTTTTTGCGCAAAGTCGAGCCCCGCTTCAGTTTTATTGATTTTTTACATCAATGCGTGATGTCTTAAGTAGATTTGAGTAGCTAAAAACCTGTCACGGTAAATTTGCTATAGGTGAAAAAAAGTTGATCAAAATTGTATCTAGGGTTATTGCCCTTTGCAACAGCCTCAACGTGTCTTCAAGTATGGTTTGTTAATTTGCTGTGGAACTAAATCTACTTTCGTCAAATCGGACCGAGGAATCAATGTTTCCATTTCTCTTTCTAGCTAGTGTACCCGGATACACACGGGTTTATAAGGCGCTGGATTTAACTAAATGAAGAACAAACGTTTCCTTTTGTGCTCCAATCTGTGATATTGGTATTTTGAAAAAAATAGTCCACAAACATCCATGGAGCATGTGTAACGCATGTATCAGGTTATGAGAAAAAGGGTTTTCGATTCTCCATACATAAGATACAAAACAATTGCACGCAAATAAAACGGGATTTTAAGGCACTGCCCAATTCATAGCTGAAAGGTAAGAATCAACTAAGAGTTCTTGTGTTCGAATTCACATAAAATTTCATTGGAATCGAAAAACATTGTCATAGGGCCCGATTATCGATTTTTCGAAAATTTCAAGTAGCCTATTCCACTCTACGCTATATATATATATACTACGGGTGGTTTTCTGCTAGCATGTGTAGTGTGTATATTGATATTATACGCAAGTATATATACATGTAGATATGATACGTCAAATAAAATCGCAATTGACAATATACACATTAGTTGAACGAAGACTGTGTTACACTGTCTTATGTGATAAATGATACATTTATAGATAAGGATGAGGGGCTAAATATTATCTATATGATTTTACATTGTTGTTATAGGTCTTCGAAGGATATTAGTTATAAGTGATATAATTGAAATACCTTAATCGAAGAGTTGGTAGCTTCTTATCGGTAGTAACTGCTTCTGACTTCCAGGATATAAATAAATAGCTCTTCAATGCTCACTCCTCTATAAATATAATTTTATTTGTCGAAAAGGATTGTAGGAGTCATTTTACAATAAATTTTCGCGCGTTTGTATCATCTGCAAGTCAGTTCGGTCTGTCATACGCAACTTCCAATTGGTCAGTTTGATGTATGTTGAAAGTAAAGGAGTGTTTGAATGTGATTGTGGTGGTGCTTGTATTGACACATTGTAGCAGAGGGGAGTATGAGGCTCTGGTGTGAGAGCATCTGTGTAGGCCCGCTTTAGTCTGTCAATAGAGTGTGTCTTTATGTCCATTAAAGTCAAAGGTGAAATGTTTATCTCTACGTGCAAGTACACGATAGGGTCCAGAATAAGGTGGAGTGAGAGGACTTCTCACTGCGTCATTTCTGACAAAAACATGGGTCCACGAGGAAAGTCCCTCGGAACAGAAGATTTAAAGGTTTGTTGCCTAGTTTTCATATGAGGCAGGACTTGAAAATACGCACGCAAACGGGTCACATATAGTGTAGAGTCCTGAGTAGCATTAGATGCAGGGTGGTAACTGGTAGTCCTAATCAGCTATGGTCAAAATCCATGAGAAATCTCTACGTAAATCCAGGTCCAAAGAGCGAGAGATTTGTCCATACGTAGGGATAGCTGAATGATTTATAGCTTGTAGTGATATGTGTGAGAGAGGAGGTTTTTCTTTCAAGAGTGTTAACGGCCAAATGCTGCAAGACGCACCCGTGTCGATGAGGCAGCGTGCGTGCGAGAAGGAATCCGTAATGAAAAATGCACGACTTTCAGTACTGAATTATGGAGAAGACGTCGTGCTTAATTCTCTGTTACTTCGTTGGAGATACATTTATGAGCAGAAGCTCCGAAACGGTTATGGTAAAAGCATGCTCGCGATGGTGAAGGTTAGAAACGACGACGTGAATAATTCGAACCATTCCGCGACCGTTGTCGGGGAGATCTCGATCTGGATAAACGAAGAAGTTGTACCTCCTTCGTAAGGTCAAGGATGGCCTTTAGTGTTGCTTCGTTTATCGAAGTGGCGCTGGCCGAAACTGATGCGACAGGAAAAGGTGAAGCATTTGTTGCAAGTCGTGAAGGCGTAGTAGTGGTCGAATTGCCGGAGTACTCCAAAATGTTATCAGCATAAGAGCTGTGTAGGTGTATAGTCGCCAAGGTGTACATCAAAGACGTTCGTAAACTTTAACAAAATAGTTGCGAACAAAACATTTAAAAATTATTTTTTAAAGTCCATAGTATCCTTGAAACAGTAAAGAGTGCGCTTATGTTGGCCAAAGTAAAAGCGCGAGAATAAGTGATGAAGAAATAGGAGGTGAGTCGCCACATTGGACAAAAATGCCATGTGCAAACAAAATATTGTGTTATTGTAAACTCGACATTTTTTTATGTGTGTGAAGGATGTATTCTTTACAGCCATGTCACCATTTTTATAGATACGTCTTCACGCGTTAACTGTGTCGATCTGTCTGGCACCCGACGACTGTCTCGGGTTTTTAACAAGAGAGTGAGATTGCCCATGTATTCATACGCAACCTCCCATTGGTCAGTTTGACATTATTGCGTATGCAAATGTTGGTATTGCGAGGTGCGACGTAGTTCCACTACGACGATATTATATATAAACTGCATTAGAACAACTACATTTTTTTCGAAACATTTACCTTCACCAGTTGGATACGTGACATTGCCACTCAAACTGCCTTAAATACGACTGAAATATTGGTCGGCTGGTACCATTGATGCGTTTTAGTTTCTTGTTGGCATCAGACCACACCCCCCTCAATATTTTGCGTGTATGTACTTGATATGGGATCAACGAAATGCTTTTTGAACGATTGACAGTGAGATGTGTATAACGACCAGGCAAATTTGGCATACCCGCCACTCATCTGTATGGATCATAGATCCATTTGCACAGTGCCTTTCAATGAGAGGCAGCAGTCTCAGCAGCCTGATCAGGGATTTCATGGAGAAAAATATTGCGGGAATTATTAGTATCAATTGCGCCAATGACACAATGTCCTTCATGCCAGAGCCCACGAGCATATTTACGATGAAAATATTTGCTCTCCTCAATTTGTACAGTTATTCGTATTCCGTTAGAATCAAGACCACCGAGTATCGCCAGATTTTGCTCAACCCATTCACTACATACATCACGCATACAATTGCACAGGTAAAAAAATATATTGTTTAAAGAATTTTTTTTTCTGTTAAAAACTGTAAATCTGTTAAAAAAAAAATGTATTTCGCAGCAATATTTTTTCTGTTAAAAACTGTAAATAAATATTCATGTAAAAATGAAGCATAGTTTTTCTGTGAAAAACTGTAAATAAATATTTATTTTGTTAAAAAATTAAATCAAAAATCTAATTTTCTCTGTTAATATTTTAATAAATATTTATTCTAAAAATTCAATGTTTTTTCGTGTAAAATTAACATGTAAAAATCAAGCAGCAGCAGCTGATGACGTGTCGTGTAGTGCGTGGAGCTAATAACTGAATGTCGATGATAATTTAAGACACTAAAACCAAGTATTGCCCCAACCATAACCGTAAATATATTACATTTGTTTTAATCTTTAGTCACTTTACGGATATAAACGACGGGTGTAACTTTGGTTGGGGTTCACCGGGTGAAATTAATTCTGCACCCCTCTCAGGCACGCGCTAGCTCGTATCTAAAAAAAAACTCGTATGTCGGTTCACTCGTATCTCAAGGTATCACTGTATTTAAAACATATTTGTTATTCTACTGTAAATTTATTTATATGCTCTGTTTATATTTTCATTCTGAAAGAATTGCAAACGATTTCTAATGTTATTTATACAACTGTGAATAAAAGAAATTTGATAGTTTGTTATCAACTAAATACATTTGGAACAATTATTTACATCTTACAATTTGAAATGTTATTATATATTAAATAAAGTACCAGTAATACACTGAATATTTGCCGGCCTTGTGCCAAAAGTAGAAACAATTATTATATATTAAATAACGTTACAAATGGGAGTGAAAATATAAACACATATGATATATACAAAGCATATAAATAAATTTACAGTAGAATAACATAAATATGTTTTAAATATATACATAACACTACAAATGCTTAAGTAACATTATAAATTGAAGGGGTGCAAAACGGAGCCAACACCAGAGCAAAAGACAGCAGCCAAGGGTACTGGGCAACCTCTCTAAAAAAATTTGAGGCAAGCCAGCACACTGGCAGTGTTAGCTCGAGTGATGGCGAGGCTGAGGTGCTGGAAGAAACAAGCGCCCTCGCCAGTTACCTCTATTAGGCGAGCCGCCAGTGAAGAGAGGAACCTCGCAGTCAGCGGCCCGACTCTGTGGAGATGGTGACACCACATCTTGTGACACGTTCTCCGCCAGCCTCACAAAAAAAAAAAAAAAATAACGGAAAATAAACAAATACGAGGGAAGGTCACCACCGCCGACACCTCACTCGTACTTCGACCCCGTACAGCCGAGCTCCAAAACAACGTCGGAACGTTGTTGGCTGGCTGTTGCAGCGGGTGTCGCTGGCCATTGTCCGAGAGGCACGGCTCTTAGGCCTTTACGCCCGAAGCCCCATCATCCTCTCCCTTCACCTCTACCCTCTCTTTTGCGACACTAGTTTTTCCTACCACCCTCCTCTTCCCGTTTCTTAATTTTTGCAGTTGTAGTATGTATGTGAGTGTGTGTAACATCACCACCATACCATCAACATAAACACCACCACCACCAAAACTACCATCATGGTGGTGTTGTTGTTGTTGAAAATTGCCGATGGTGTCGGAAAATATATGCATCTGTGTACACGTCTCACCACGGTTGTGTATTTTCTTTCGTATCGTTTATTTATTTCATCAAGGCTAAGTCATGTCGGCTTGAGTAAATGGAGGGTGGGTGCAGGTTCGTTTCAAAAAGTCTGTTAAACAGTAATAACAATGATAAAACATTTCTGACCTGCCTGACCTTAAAAACAACTTAAATTGGCGCCATAAGGCTAGAGGGTTGAAAATTAAAATGTAGGATCGAACCTAATGCTAATCAGATAGGAAACTATTGCAAAACATGTTATAGGTTTAGGTTATCTAGGTAAGAGAATATGTATTATATATACATCATACCACGTGGACCATACCGCACCGGAGTACTCGATATTTACGGTCGTATAGAGGGTCATAAGGAACAGAGTCAAGACCCCGACGGCTGAGTTCCGGCTGTTTAGACACCTACAACCGAACGGAGCAACGTGTGACACAAACAACCCTGGCCAGACGACCCGTCCAACCCATGCAAGCATAGTGTAGAAACAGGTCATAATTACATGTTAAATGTTTCATATGTTTATCTTTTCAGGTATAGAAATGGCATTCACTCAAAGTGATGAGGCCACATTTCATAGGAATGGCAAGTCACCGGCCATGTTTATCTGCAAATGCTTCAGAACTGGCTAATGGATCAGCTCATTGCAAATGAACATGAAGACTTCATTTTTCAACAGGACGTGGCTCCACCTCACTGGAAGCTCACTGTGCAGGCTTATCTCAATGACAATCTGCGAGGGATATGGATCGGGCATGCTGGTGATGAAGACAATGTGCTGTTGAAATGGCCGCCATGCTCACCTCACCTGACACCTTGCGATTTTTTTCTATGGGGCTGGTCTATGTCCTCCCTCTTCCTGCAAACGGGAGATGGAGCTCAAACAGAGAATCAATACCGCACTGGAGACTGTTACCCAATACATAGAAAGCTTACCAAAGAAGGTGTTTGAGGACCCTTCAGTTGTGTTAAGGATATGACAACCTCCATAGTCTTAGGATCTACATAAATGCTCCTAGTGTATGATGTTAAGTTGTTGGTGATAGGAAGGGAACCCAGCCACAGAAAATTTGCCAAACAAAAAGATGGGAGGACCGTTCAGTTGTGTTGAAGACATGACAACATCTGAAGTAATGGTGCCACAATACAATACACTCAGGAGAATGTGGGACAGTATGTAAACGAGATGTGGACCCTGACTCCACTCTGGTTTGTGAAGACCTGACCAATCCTTGCTAGCAGGGAAAGTGGGTGTTAAATGATGATGATGAGCTGTGACGTTACTGGTAACAAGCTGTTTCAGACTTTACATTGCACGATGTATATAGTGTGTGTATATAGATATATATATGGCGGGTAAAATTCTTGAGATCCATATATATATACAAATATATATATATATACAAACAATGAATCAAAACATCAAATATGTTTAGGATTTTTTGTTTCTCAATAAGGAAGCTCAATAGACAATATCTAGAGCCATAATAACCAAATGAAGAAGATATATATATATATAGACACATTTATCTGTATATATATAACATTATGTGTGTGTGTATTACCTATAGGGGCCTACATCTTACGACCGATTTTCGTGAAACTTTACAGGCTCATAGATTAGTCATCGGGGAGTGTTTTCTATATATCAGCGTATCGTTTTTTTTTCATTCCGGGGTCATTCTGCAGATAAAAATCTATAGGGGGGGGGGGGGGGGTCACCTTTTTTTTAGGTATCGAAAAATACGATTTTTGGCTCTAACTCCCACATTTTGCCACCGATTTCGTTCAAATTTTAAAGCAAAATAGAATTTATCATTGCACATCCTGTAATGGCTTTATATTTTGCATTTGTTGTTCAGGGACGGCGTGTCAGCCACTTAAATATTAAAATATACCACTTTTAGACTCAAATTTCCACTTTTTCGGCTCTAGCTACCACATTAATCAACCTACTTTGTTCAAATTTTACACTACGCTAGATCTGATTATTTCACGTCTTAAAGTGGCTTTACATTTTGGATATTTTCTTCGGGAACGGCGTGGCAGCCGCTTAAATATTCGAAAATACCACCTTTTCGCCTCAGGAGGTTAGCCGAAGATGACCTGGTGGAACACATTCCAAAATGACCCACAAACTGTCAACATCAGCTGGCATGGATGTCAACAAGCTGTCACGAAATGAAATCACTGGTCATATATTCCGGATGAAACAATCTGCACTAAGAACTAAAGAGCAATACATACCATGTTATATATATATATATATATATATATATATATATATATATATATATTCAGTACACAGAATATATATAGACTATATGTTGTTGTCCAAAGGAAAGTCAAAGGCCGATATAACTTGGAACAAGAGTTGTCACAACTAATTTTTTTTTACAGCTGATTGGACTGAAGCAACATGAAATATATTGTCTTATTGTACAACACATGCTGACAGCCCAGGAATTGAACTCACAAATCTATCATTGAGTCCAAGATCCTAACCAATACTCTATTACCTTTTACTCATGACTTCAAGGGACCTTGTGAAAACAAAGGCAATAATACACCACTGAAATGATCAATCTATCAAATAAAATGACCATTTACTGTCCACTATCACTAAAACGTAGGAAGACATGTAGCTTAGTGGTAAGAGTTGGATTGACAACCATGAGGTTCTGAGTTAAGTCCTTCAGCAAGACACTTTATTTCACCTTGCTCTATCTGCCAGGAGTTTATATCATCAATTGGAAAGACCAATGGAAATATTTTCTTTGGTCCAATCTGATGAGTTCCACTCCGCTTGGTAAGTAAGGTCTGAGATGTTGAGATTTGTTACAAAAAAAAAAAAGAAATCACTAAAATCAAGATTCTGGGTTGGTATAACTAACTGGTTTAGATGTGTGTCTGTTGTGTGGGATGGGGTTGTATTGTGGTGTATGCAGAGTGATGTGGGCGTGAAGTGTATAGAGGAAATGTACACCACAATAGGACCTAGAAGGGGTGTGTGAGGAGTCTACCCTTTACAACCCTCTCAGAAATAAATGGGTGAAGAAAAAGAAAAGAAAGTTGTAAAGTATTTTCAAATGTGATTTAAAAAAAATTTAAATCATAATTTGAACTGTCATGAAAGTACCATCCAACAAATATTAAAGTTATAAAATTGTTTTTATTTACACGTGTGGATATTTTTTCAGAAATGTAAATCAGTTAGTTTATAAAATAAACACATATAAACACATCGATCATTTTTTTTTTTATGATGTAGTCATAAGGGTGCCACTGTGGGCATTTGAAGCTTGGTGGAGCCCTTCACTGATCAGGTTTCAACAGTTGATTTCTTCCAGACAAGGAGAGAGAAAGAAATAGAGAACAACCCCCTCACAGACATACATTTACACAAACACACTCATGATATTGTTCAGTGAATTAAAAATGGGAGGGTAAAACAAGTATAACGTTTTATTTATTTATATAATTAGAAGGAAAACACAAACAAATATAATATATACGAAGGAAAGGAAAAAAAAGAAAGAAAAATACACAAGCAGGTAATACCCACATCTTAGACCATAGAACAATATGCAGACGAAAGAATGGAAAACGTGCCGCTACCAATATAGAGAGGAGCACTGGGAAACCTCTCTAATAATATTTGTGGCAGGCCAGCACGCTCGCAGCGTTACCTGGAGTAATGGCGAGGCTGAGGTGCTGGAATAACCAAGTGCCCTCACGAGAATCACCAGTTACCTCTGTTTGGTGAGCCACCAGTGAAGATAAGAAGCTCACTGTCAGTAGCCCGACTCCCCCAGGCTGGATATTGTAGTTAGCTGACAGAACACGATATTTTAGGATTTTGTTCCATTCAGCTGCGGATGCTGTAGCTCTCGCCCTTACCGCTGCATCCAGAATGTGGGAAGAAGCAAAAGAATCACTAACTGTGACGTCCCAGGTAAGGCACCTGCCTCTTGACCAGGAGCACAGAGTAAGACCGTGAAGTCTTTTCCCATCAATTCTGGACAACCCAGACGGTTTCAAAATTGAGGGGATGTATGCCCGGGCCAAAGCTCATGAGTGGTAATAGGACAGTGTGTGTATGTGAACGTGCGAGTTTGTCGGCGTTCTTAAATTAGAGACGTGTGTGTGTGTCACTGTTTTTAAGTTAGACATATGTGTGTATCCCTTTCCTTCCTTTTACACACACATACACATTGTGTGATGGACGGGTGGACAGAAGTCCCTCAAATTTATATAGATGTGAATGAAGTTCTACTGAAGCAGGTAGAGAGGTTCAAGTATCTTGGAGCTGTGTTCATGAGTGATGGAATGCAGGATGCTAAATTAAGTGCAAGAACTGCAAAAGCTGATGCAGTAATGCCTCAGCATTCAGCAATCAGAAGAAAGGGGGTAGGTGTAAAAGCCAAACTCGATGTCTTCCTGGCACTCCTGCCAACTCTTACCGAGGATCATGAATCTGGAGTAATGACCAAAAGAATACAATTGCAAATAAATGTGGCAGAAATGGGATTCCTCCGAAGGTTCTTTGGAGTAACGTTACTCGATAAAGTGCATAACCCAGAGAACAGAGTCACTCCTGGTAGAGCTACTAATTCTCTGAATTGAGAGATCCCAACTCTGATATTATGAGTATGTGGTTAGAATGTCTCAGTAAAGAATCGCTGGACACATTTTTACAGGCAAAACCAACCGTCAAGAGACTCAGAGGTAGACCCTGAGCAAGATAGTTGGATAACATCCATGAGCTTAGCTGGTCACGCTTTGGGATCCAGCTGCATCAGTTAGAGATGTTTGCTACTGACAGACTCGCTGGAAGAGTGTTTGAGAAGGACTCTGCCCCCACGACCCTATCAGAAATAAGTGGGCGAAGAAAAAGATATTGTCAATTTACTTTTCAATTTACATATATATATATTTGCTTATATATATTTACATATATATATATATTTGCACACTACACATGCTAGCAGATATATCGATATATAAAAAACAGAAACAATAACAAATATATATACTCTTAAAAATAAAATTAAAATTAAATTACTTAATTAGCTTTCTATATCCTGTTACGACAAACACGTGTCTCGTCGGAAATATCTAAGAGACCTAAAATAAATCCCGTAAACGAGAAAATTGTAAAATTATCACGTCTAAATATATGTACTTACCTTTTACAGGTGTTGTTGATGAAGGTGAGTTCACTCCGGTAAAAATACAAGATTTGTGTCGATTAGAATTTTACTTTGGCAGAGAGAAAGGAATGCAGTCTGTGTATCTAAGTAATACATATATTTATGTCTCTCTCTCATATATATGAGAGATACCCTAACCCTACTCAGGTAAATAACTACAAATGGAAATTCTATAAAAAAAATTATAATTTCAAGGGAGATAACTATATTTTACCATTTGGTTCTCTCCCTTTGTGAGTGTGTTTTATTTACGTATTCAGACAGTCAGCCATACAGACACATAATATGAGTGCGCGACGTTGTATCTATTTATCTATCTAATTACTTGTCAGTTAAAACATTGCCTTTCTTTTCATATATTAGAGAGAGCCGCAATGTTGAATTTCTTTACCTTATGTAAGTGTATGGGAGAGAGAGAGAGAGAGAGAGAGAGAGAGAGAGAAGAGATGTATGGAAGAGAGAGACAGAGAGAGAATGGTTGCTGTTATATATATACATTTCTGTCTCTATCTTTATATATATAAAGAATAATTGTTTCTACTTTTGGCACAAGGCCAGCAATTATCCCAGTGTATTACTTGTACTTTATTTTATCGATCCTGTAAGGATGAAAGGCAAAGTTAACCTCGGCGGCATTTGAACTCAGATCATAAAGGGAGGTAACTCTATGCTTCAAATCATGGCGTTCGACCCTCTACCGATACTGCCAATCCACATATATAAAGAATAATTGTTTCTACTTTAGGCACAAGGTCAGCAATTACCCAGTGCATTACTGGTACTTTATTTTATCGACCCCGTAAGGATGAAAGGCAAAGTCAACCTCGGCGGGATTTGAACTCAGATCGTAAAGGGACGTAACTATGCTGGAAAGCATGGCGTCCGACCCTCTACCGATACTGCCAATCCATATATAAAGAATTTCAACCGACAGCGATTCATCCCGAGAGTGTGGGGGCTCTAGAATCAGGAATCTTAAAAATTTCTGAAGAAGAGTCTTTATGGAAAAACGATATCTATATAACAACCCCACCGTAAAACTACTCTTCCCCACTTTACAAACACTTTATATTATTTGTCATTAAGGTTTCTTAAAATAAATATATATACGTATGTGTAGTAATTAGTACGGGGGGCTAAGAGAAGGGACGAGTGTGTCTTGATAGAGGGCACATGGGACCAGCAAAGTCCGAAAAGTAGAGACCAGTAAATGAGATAAGGTCCTAGCTATGTTAAGAATATAAATAAGAAACATGTTCTATACATTTAAGAAATAATTATTTACCTCTTTCATGTCGGTAATATAGCGGTGTTATAAAACTAATTATAACGACCGGTGTTAAAATAGAGAGAGATAGACAGATAAATGTGTGTCACACTCTCACCCTCTCTTTAAATCTTTTACACTATCTAACTCGTCCTTCTCCCACTCTCTTTACATCTTTTACTCTATCTCCCTCTTATTTCTATCTGTGTATGTATAATAATAATAATAATAATGAAATTATTGTGTACAGTGCTCAGGTGCACTACAACTCATCAAAGGTGCATGTATAGTACATAGAATAATGTACAAATGTCAGGAAAATGAACAGTGTACGAGTCATGATATAATAATAATAACAATAATGAAATATTGTGTACAGTGCCCAGGTGCACCACAACTCATCAAAAAAGTGCATGTACAGTACATAGGGCAATGCACAAACATCAGTAAAATGAACAGTGCACGAGTCATGATACACACATGTGTATGTATCTGTCTATGTGCAACTAGGTGTACTGGAGCAATATGAAATGAAGTGTCTTGCTCAAGAACACATTTTGTGGAGTTATATCATCGTTTCTTGTTATAAAGCTACTTATACTACCGGCGTAACAGTCGCTATAGGTGATAGATGTAGAAATAAAAGGCTGTAACAGCGATATAAATATAGATGAAATAGTTTACCACGAGACCAAGAATGAATGTTTAATGGAATTAAGTGTAATCTAATAGGAAATAAGAGGCTAGAGCAGCGAAATGTTTACGTAAAATAAAAGAACAAACAAAAGTGCAACATGGAAATTTTTGTTTTTTTTGTCGATATAAGCGTCATTTTATGCGCGATTTGCCTTGCTGCCGGCGTTGCTCAGTCAGTAGCAGCCCCGCTTACGAACTTCAGGAGTCAACGACTTTACATGGTTCGAATCTCACCCTCTCCGCTCTTGTCGAGTTATCTCCTACTCTTTTTACTTAATTCCAGGTCATTGAAAAAGAGCAAAGAGGGCGCGGCGATCGGCATATGCACTGGCTACAATGTTGAACTTTGGTACTGACTGCGTAGTTGAACGTTCCATATACCAACCGCCCAACAGGCCAGTCAACCGCAAATACGGCTGGCTGGCCGGTTGGGTAGTTGGCATATGTACTGGCTACCATGCTGAACATTGGTGCCGACTGTCAAGTTGAACGTTCTAACCCTCTCTTTACATCTATTACTCTATCTACCGCTTATTTCTCCCTCTCTCTTTACTTCTATAACTCTATCTCCCACTCTCTTTACATCTATTACAGTGTCTCCCTGTATATATACACGTATATATGCACTAGATTTTATAAGAAATCTACGTAATAATATAATTAACAATAGTTGATGAATTAGACCAGAGTTAATTAAACAATAAATATGAATGAAATGGCAGTAGATGGCGAAACTTGAGTGTTGTGTGTGCATGAGGTAAACTGATTCAAATACTGTCAGGATTATATTGGATCAAAGACTGTATTAAATAGAAAGTAAAAAATGAAGTGAAAATATAAAAACAAACTGAAAATTTCCCCATCCCTAGAAAAATTCATATCTTGTTATATATAGATAATTGGCGCTTTAAATTGAATAAATATCATTTATATATATATATATATATATATATATATATATATATGTACACTGATATATATGTGTGTATATATATATGTGTATATATATGTACATATATGTATGTGTATATGTGTACATATGTATGTGTATATATATACTAATATATATATATATATATATATCAACTTCATCATACGTCCGCTTTTCCATGCTTGCAAGGGTGGGATGGGAGCTGATTCTGGATTGGTTTCTACAGCTGGGTGCCCTTCCTGACGCCAATCCCGTTTGCAGTGACTGGTGGGTGCTTTTTTTTCCGTGGCACCTCCACGTCAGCTTTACAGTGTGGGCTGGGTGCTTTTTTGCCGTGGCGCCTCCGCGTCCACTTTGCGGTGGGGTGGTATGTGTATACCCAGCCCATTGTGATTTCCCAACCAGAAAAGCTTATAGCATCGTTCTTTACCCACGATGAATCTAGCAGACCCACGCCTCCACCTGGTCTCTTGAATACAAAAAACATCGACCTCCTTACGTTCAAGCATTTCTACAACCTCGTTAGAGCGACCCTGATGTTTTGGATTGCGGGTGAATTTGTCTTTTTATATATATATATATATATATATATATATATATATATATATATATATATATAAATGTAAGTATGTATGTATACGTACATACATATATGTATACAGACGTACAGTAGCATGTATATATATATATATATATATATATATATATATATATATATATACATACATGCAGGTACACATACATATATGCACGCATCAGTTTAGCAGACGCTTATTATAGCGCTTGCTTTGTTCGTTTGTCAACAAACTGAACAGCCTGAATTTATGCCATACGGTGTTAAGGCAACCACGTCACCTTTTTGTTCAACACTGACACAGGAACGATGTACTAGTTTCAAGCTTGTTAGCTATCATCAGCACCGTTTACCCATCTGCCAGATAGTTGAACGTTCGAAAGTACATACTTTCCTTATGAAAAATTAACGGCTGAGCAGCCTAATTTGCATATTGAGTGAGTTAAATCGGTCAGGCATACCGAAAACGATAAGTTGAAAAAAATGAAAACGAAAAACGAAATTTCATTTCTCACTCTTAGTATGGCACTTACTTAAATGTAAGTATGTATGTATACGTACATACATATATGTATACAGACGTACAGTAGCATGTATATATATATATATATATATATATATATATATATATATATATATATATACATACATGCAGGTACACATACATATATGCACGCATCAGTTTAGCAGACGCTTATTATAGCGCTTGCTTTGTTCGTTTGTCAACAAACTGAACAGCCTGAATTTATGCCATACGGTGTTAAGGCAACCACGTCACCTTTTTGTTCAACACTGACACAGGAACGATGTACTAGTTTCAAGCTTGTTAGCTATCATCAGCACCGTTTACCCATCTGCCAGATAGTTGAACGTTCGAAAGTATATACTTTCCTTATGAAAAATTAACGGCTGAGCAGCCTAATTTGCATATTGAGTGAGTTAAATCGGTCAGGCATACCGAAAACGATAAGTTGAAAAAAATGAAAACGAAAAACGAAATTTCATTTCTCACTCTTAGTATGGCACTTACTTAAATGTAAGTATGTATGTATACGTACATACATATATGTATACAGACGTACAGTAGCATGTATATATATATATATATATATATATATATATATATATATACATACATGCAGGTACACATACATATATGCACGCATCAGTTTAGCAGACGCTTATTATAGCGCTTGCTTTGTTCGTTTGTCAACAAACTGAACAGCCTGAATTTATGCCATACGGTGTTAAGGCAACCACGTCACCTTTTTGTTCAACACTGACACAGGAACGATGTACTAGTTTCAAGCTTGTTAGCTATCATCAGCACCGTTTACCCATCTGCCAGATAGTTGAACGTTCGAAAGTATATACTTTCCTTATGAAAAATTAACGGCTGAGCAGCCTAATTTGCATATTGAGTGAGTTAAATCGGTCAGGCATACCGAAAACGATAAGTTGAAAAAAATGAAAACGAAAAACGAAATTTCATTTCTCACTCTTAGTATGGCACTTACTTAAATGTAAGTATGTATGTATACGTACATACATATATGTATACAGACGTACAGTAGCATGTATATATATATATATATATATATATATATATATATATACATACATGCAGGTACACATACATATATGCACGCATCAGTTTAGCAGACGCTTATTATAGCGCTTGCTTTGTTCGTTTGTCAACAAACTGAACAGCCTGAATTTATGCCATACGGTGTTAAGGCAACCACGTCACCTTTTTGTTCAACACTGACACAGGAACGATGTACTAGTTTCAAGCTTGTTAGCTATCATCAGCACCGTTTACCCATCTGCCAGATAGTTGAACGTTCGAAAGTATATACTTTCCTTATGAAAATTAACGGCTGAGCAGCCTAATTTGCATATTGAGTGAGTTAAATCGGTCAGGCATACCGAAACGTTCAACTATCTGGCAGATGGGTAAACGGTGCTGATGATAGCTAACAAGCTTGAAACTAGTACATCGTTCCTGTGTCAGTGTTGAACAAAAAGGTGACGTGGTTGCCTTAACACCGTATGGCATAAATTCAGGCTGTTCAGTTTGTTGACAAACGAACAAAGCAAGCGCTATAATAAGCGTCTGCTAAACTGATGCGTGCATATATGTATGTGTACCTGCATGTATGTATATATATATATATATATATATATATATATATACATGCTACTGTACGTCTGTATACATATATGTATGTACGTATACATACATACTTACATTTAAGTAAGTGCCATACTAAGAGTGAGAAATGAAATTTCGTTTTTCGTTTTCATTTTTTTCAACTTATCGTTTTCGGTATGCCTGACCGATTTAACTCACTCAATATGCAAATTAGGCTGCTCAGCCGTTAATTTTCATAAGGAAAGTATATACTTTCGAACGTTCAACTATCTGGCAGATGGGTAAACGGTGCTGATGATAGCTAACAAGCTTGAAACTAGTACATCGTTCCTGTGTCAGTGTTGAACAAAAAGGTGACGTGGTTGCCTTAACACCGTATGGCATAAATTCAGGCTGTTCAGTTTGTTGACAAACGAACAAGCAAGCGCTATAATAAGCGTCTGCTAAACTGATGCGTGCATATATGTATGTGTACCTGCATGTATGTATATATATATATATATATATATATATATATATATATATATATATACATGCTACTGTACGTCTGTATACATATATGTATGTACGTATACATACATACTTACATTTAAGTAAGTGCCATACTAAGAGTGAGAAATGAAATTTCGTTTTTCGTTTTCATTTTTTTCAACTTATATATATATATATATATATATATATATATATGGGCATAGGAGCCACCATATGTATATATATATGTATATATATATATGTATGTATATGTATGTGTATGTATATGTAGGCACATGGCTTAGTGGTTAGAGCATTGGCCTGGCAATCGAAAGGTTGTGAGTTCAATTCTCAGACCGGGTGATGTGTTGTTTCCTTGAGCAAGACACTTTATTTCACATTGCTCCAGTTTACTCAGCTGTAGAAATGAGATGATAGGGACTGGGGTCCATATCATTCCACTGCAAAGTGGTTGTGGAGGTGCCACGGCAAAAAAGCACGCAGCACTCACTGTAAATGAGGTTGGTGTTAGGAAGGGCATCCAGCTGTAGAAATCTAGCCAGAATCAGTTCCCGTCGCACCCTTGCAAGCAGGGAAAAAGCGGACTTAAAATGATGATGATTAAATGCGTGTCTGTAGAGCCTTTCCCGAACGGGCAGGACCCCTCGGTATAATTGTAAGTATTAGTGGTTGTAATAAAAATGCTATCAAAATGTAATAAATACCTTCACTGATTTCTTTCCTTATATTATCAACAGAAGTTGGTATGTCACCCAAAGTTCGCTTTGTATGTTCCCGAATAGCAGTGAATTTTGATAAAACTGTTTCTAATTCCTTCTCCACTGTAAGACAAATATCCATGTGTAGTTGAAGAGGATAAGTATGAAAGAACGAGGAAACTGTGGGGATATGTCGCCGGCCAACAAATGGTTTGTACAGGTAAGAGAAGGGAGCACCCCCCCCCCTCTCCGTGCTCCCTGGCAGAAAGGTCGCAAAAAAACAAACAAACAAACAAAAACGTGGCAACAAATAAATAGCAAAAAAAAACCCAATAAATAAATCTATATTTCTTTTAACGGCTAAAAAAAGGGAATGTAAATATGTTGGAATAGCCTCATACATTGAAGTAAGCAGCAACTACAGCAAGTAAGCGGCATTTAGGCCGCTAAAATTGGATATCGCCTCTCCGGGTAACAGAATCCGGTGGTAAGAGGAAATGATGGATGAGACGAAGAGTGATTGAAGTTGTCCCTTTATCTATCTGTCTGTATGCCTGCTGTCGTACACGACCTAACGACCATGTTGTGGTAACTTGTCTTGCTAGAAATGACAGCAAAATAAACTTAGTTTCTACAACACACACACACATTGATTTGTAGCTCTATTTATAACTCTGTATCTATCTATAGTACGTCGCTGTGGCAAATAAAGAAAGATATCTATATACCTACCTACCTATCTATCTATCTATCTATCTATCTATCAGGGCAAACACCTTTCTCTCCGGACAAAAACTCATCCCCTTCTTTAAGTACCATTTCAGAAGGAAGGTGAGAGTGGATAGAGTCGCTACACCCCAGTAAATTCGCAAATAAACAGAGGTAACTGGCGAATCTGGCGAGGGCGCATGGTTGTTCCAGCACCTAAGCCTCGCCATCACCCGAGGTAACACTGCCAATGTGCTGGCTTGCCTCAAAAATCATTAGAGAGATTGCCCAGTACTCCTCGCTGAATCCTTCCTTTGCATTTTCATAAATAAATTGTGAGAGTTTTTCAAAGCTAGAAATCAAATAGAGATATTTTTATACACATTGTATTATATGTGTTTTTATTTTCATTCTGAAAGAAATGTGAACAATTTGTAATGTTATTTAAACACCTGTAAATAAAACCAATTAAATATTTAACAGAACTACGCATTTTAGCATACCTTCGTCTTCGTCTTACTTCATTGTGAGAAATTCTAGTTTCCTCTCTTAATTCATTTCTTCTGTTAAATTTCCTCTGAACTCTTTTTCCTTATATCATTAATATTATTGTTCTTTAAGTTAGTTGTTGCATTGAAATGGTTATCACTATTATGCGTTGTATCAATATTGATAACGCAATTTTCTGAAGTGACTCTCTTGTAAAATAAATGTCTTATTTGCTTCCATTGACGAGAAAGGAGGGTAAGAAGAAATTAAAAAAAGTTTGGAGAATACAGTGGTCCATTTGTTCAAACAATGAAACACAACTTAGTAAACAATTGTTACGTTGACGCTTATCAAACTTTCACCGCCGTTCGTCTACCATTGCTGCATATGGGTGTATCTAGGTTTGTTTGGGTGTGTACGCACGTGTCATAAAGTCAATCATGTAATTATCTCCCCTTGGTAAACATGCATCTTATGGAGGAAGAGAGTGTGTGACATCTCAAGATAGACGTTGCAAAAGGTTTTGAGATAGATAAATAGATATGTAGGTAGATAGATAGATATATTTCTTTATTGAACAACTTAGAATCAAATAATTGTTTATACTTTTGGTAATTCGCTGGTAATTCCCTAACAGCACCAACCGAAATGGAAGAGTACTGAGAGACAGCCTGCTGCAGGCCAACTTGATAGCAACCAACCTAAGGGTTAGGATGAATCCGGGGAAGATGTGGACCTACATCTCAGATATGCACCTGTCCAAGTCCCAGATTGTCATTCTGGTGAGGAAAAAGTGGCAGAATAGTGTTCTGAACACAGAACCATACAACTATTTCAGTACACTGGGGCAGTGGCTTGGATGTTGCAGCACCTCACCCGAGGTAACAGGAGATGTTCTTCGGGGGGCGCTTGGCTGCTGCCGGATCTAACCCTCGCCATCACCTGAGGTAACTGGTGATGTTCCTTGTGAGGGCGCTTGGCTGTTGCCGGATCTCACCCTTGCCATCAAAGAGGTAACTGGTGATGCTCTTCATGAGAGCGCTTGGCTATTCCAGCACCTCAGCCTTGCCTCACACGAGGTAACTGGTGATGGGCGTGAGGGCACTTGACTATGCCAGCACCCCAACACCTGAGGTAACAGGTGATGTTCCTCGTGAGGGCGCTTGGCTGTTGCCAGATCATTCACTGGGAATAGTCGGCTGTGGTTGAGTTCATGTACTTTTGCATGGCGTTTGAGCCCTCCTGCTGATTTATATTCTCTACCACATGCTTGGCAGGCATGATGAGTAGCATCTCCAACAGCAGTCTGGTCTCACTTTATGACTGCGAAGATGACTTTCAAGTCCAGCTTTACTGAGGCAGAGCCTTGCAGACGCTGCACGTCATAGGAGGACCTTCGCTGTCTGGATATGCAACAGTAATGCCCTTCCTCACATCCCTCTTTACTTTCTCATATGCGATTCGAGATGCCCCAAAGGCAACTTTCCCCTCATATAGTCTTTCTCCCTTTATTACGATCAGCAGCAACATTTTCCCATGAATCAGCAGAGATGTTAGCGTCTATCAACCAATCCTTATACCTCTTTTTTGGTTTATGTGGAGGTCACTTTCCTTTAACTAACTCACCATAAGAGTTGTTTTGGTATTCTCGACTCCTTCATCCTGGCAAGGTGACCACTCCAACGGAGTCTTTGCTTAAGCACAAGAGCTTCTATACTGTCACACAGAGAGTTTTCCAAAATCTCAACATCACTGATGCGGTCCCTCCAGTGAACGCCATGGATCCATCTGAGACACATCTGATGTAAATGCTCCAATTGTTTTTAAGGTGGTGTCGATATGTGACCCAGGTCACATATCAACACCACCTTAAAAAACGTTTTTTTTCCATTTCAGGTAGACACGCTCCATCATCCACTTTTCTAAAAGATAAATCATACACAAAATGCCAGCATGTAGCATGAAGAATAAACAAACAAAAAGAACAAGTCAATGAATACAATAATCTCTAAGTGAGCAATTTATTCACATTTTTGAACAACTTTTTTTTTTTTTTTTTTTAAACCAGGTTTAATAAAGGGTTACAAGGAAACTGAACAATCAAAGATGAAGGGATTTGTTAAAGTTTAAGTCAAATATGAAGTAGAACCTAGACTTCTTGTTTGAGATGTTGAGATCTGTGGCCTGAGTTTTCGAACCAAGTTTGTCTATACTCATTAATTGTTACAGAAACAAAATGTGCAAAACAAAGTCTTTTGACATAGCATAAGTTTTTTTTTTGTTTTTGTTGAGTTTCTCTATCAGTGTTGCATTGGTCTTAGGTTGTACTAATCCATGAAGTTCTTAGGATAGGGAGAAACGATCACAATTACAGAATCTGCCTGCAAAATTATAACTGTCTAAAGATTAATTAAAAAAACATTTATATATATATATATATTTTTAACTAAGAAATTTTATTAGTTAAACAAGACTTCTTTGATGCAGAAAAGTCTTAGTAAAGGGTTTTAAAACTGACAGAAGCTGCAAGAGAAAGGAGCCATTTTGAAAGGCCTTGTATAGTCTCCTACATGAACAAGTACAACCTTCGTAGAAGGTAGAGGATCACAGATCATATCACTTATATACAATGGCCACAAGAACAACACTCACTGTTTATAAAATGAAGGGGGAAACTTGCCATGGAGATGAACTATGGCAGGTGTATAAGTAAGTAGTCAGAAGTAGATCTCTGGGAACATCTAACTATTGAATCACACATATGTAGTAAGTTATACAACACAATTTTAATCTTACACGTAAGCAAATGAAACAGTTGTTTGAATTTGATGCCAAACATATCATTTGCTGAGCAGAACATTTCTGCTTAAGAATCAGCAAAAAAAAAAAAAAAAAAACCATAAGGGGAGGGGTGCTGGACATATATTAACTTGTATGGGTGCATTGATAGAGGAAAAAAGAAGCAGTTGGGAGAAAATATTAAAGCAAAATAAAATAATTTGAAATAAGTAAATAAAGATCTCCCTTTCAAATAAATAAACAAATAATACTGCTTCCCATTATTTTCAGTGGAACTAATTTATTTCTAAAGCTAACTAGGGTTTAACTGCTTAAGAGCTGGTACCTTTTAGAGCATGCATCTGATTCAGTTTATGTCTTAGGAAGATCAGTTACACAACAGGATGTAAATTTTTGTTGCTTTAGTAGTCCTGGTGCAGCATGATCACAGTCTCACAACCAATGTCTATATACATGTGTAGGTTGCTCTGCTGTGTGTGTGTGTGTGTGTGTGTGTGTGTGTGTGTGTGTGGTGGGGATATCAGTATCTGTCTTGTTGGAATCAACATGTACACATACACACATACAAACAAAATGCAAGATAGGATAGGATAGGATACCTTTCTTTAATATCAAATTATTGATATAGTCTTACGTTGATGCAATTGAGCATGGTAGGCAAAAATTATAGATTATTTTTTTAAAGCTAAAAAAGCATCTTCAGTTTAAAAAGAGCTTAATTTTAAACAATGATCACAGAATTAAAAGCTAACATATTAAGGTCTTACCAAAAATGGTTGCTAGTTTGAGCATATAACCTAGTCTGCAATGATAAATGTATATTCAGACAAAGTTAAAACGGGAACCAAAAAACTTTATACATCAACTAAAATTGCTGGAAGCTTTAAATGCTTATGATGGTTTCTCTTTCTCTCTCTCTACACACACACATATATATATATATATATATATATATATATATATATATTGGTTTGTGAAGCTAGCCGAAGAGAATTGGTACATCTTTGGCCGTCTATTACTCACTCAATGGTATAATAAGGTTTGTATGTTAGAAATACAAACCCATTACTCTGAATGCACACACACACACACATATATATATTGTAGTACAGACTTTGTTTAAAATTAAGTACCTATATATGTCACTGTTGAAATTAACTATAATATATATATATATACCTCCTAAGCAATATGTACCTCATAGTCTATATTTATCTCAAATGACTATATGTACTTCAATTGTTAAATAAGTCTTAATTTTAGTTCCCTAAAATAGACACTGTAAATTTTTAAGAGCTTCTATACAAGCAAATAGAGACTTATAATCCAGTCAAAATAAAAATGTCTATATTTTCATGAAATAAATTAGTTAGAGTACAGTGTAATGTTATCGAAATTACATGTTGATAAGCTAACTAGAAATACGAAAGTGAGAGAAGCCTTAGCTAAACTTCTTTTGATCTAATAGTAATATCTAAAATAAAGGACAATCTTTCTATGTAATAAAAAAAAATATCATTGAGATTTTTAAATAAATAAAACAGTTGAATGTTAGAGAATTATAAAAACTTTCTAACAAATATTCTAAAATATTCTTTCATATTAAACAAACACAAATAAAGCCTGATTAAGTTTGTGATATACACAAGGGAAATTTAGGCATATCAGCTAAAAAATATACTTAATTGGATTAAAGAGATAACCCTTTTCATACTAATTCAGCCGAACTAGCTCCAGTTCCTATTTAAATTAAAATATCCCAACATAATTTTAAATAAGACCCATATGTTAAGCTGTAATCTTAATAATGGAATAATAATAATTTTAGTAAATTCCTAAAAATTCTTAATTAATTAAATGAAATAGAGCATATTTCATTAGAAATATTATCACGTAAGAGTTAAACAACAGTTTTTAGTTTAGAATGTTTTTAATAATTAAAAAACTTAAAATTAAAAATAACAAGAATAGCTAATCTAATTACAATCTAATCAATTTTAATTAATTGTAAATCAAAATCACACTGGCATTAAAACAGAATTAAGCAGGATTGGAAGCCTGTAGAATTTAATTTTGCTTATTTGTGTCACAAAAAACAAACAAAACAATTAGATTCAAGTATACATAGATTAACGAATATGTGTGTGACTGTATCTGTTATATCTGTCAAAAATGTTCAGGGTATAGTTCTTTTAGTTTTAGTCCAATAAGATTATAAATTGCTCAATCATAATGATAATCAATCACTATTGATTACATCATCATCATCATTCTCATCTTGATTATTATTATCATTATTAATGATTTCTTTCTTAGATATGAGGTCAATAATTAAATTTTTTATTTTTTTTTTATTTGGTAAGGAAGGAAATAGAGTAAATTGAGGAATTCGGTATATTATTGGTACTTATTTTATTAACATGCCCACAAAAGAGAATAAAAGACAAAGTTGACTCTCAGGGTGAGGTATTTGAACTCTGAATATATATAGAGAGGTGAGACTAGATACAGTCAGGCATTTAGTCTGACATGCTACCATTTCTGCCAACACACCACCCTCTTATGATTATCATTAGTAATAATAATAATGGTTTCTGATTTAAGCTCAAGGTCAACAATTTTGTGGGGAGGAGAAA
>OZ024755.1:47500-90000 GCA_964016885.1 Eledone cirrhosa
TTACAGTTCTTGAGTAATGACTTGAATTTAGAATGTGATGCAGCAATTGTTCTATTTTGTACTTTTCAATAATTTTTGCTTATATAGTTTCATTTTAACATCATGTAACAATTTAGGAGAAAATATCTAAAACAAGTTTGTTAATTCAAATGCTTATAGTATCTTTACTAGTGGGCAGATCATTGTGAAAATGTACAGTATTAGAGTCAAGACTTGAATTTTTAATCAGATGCAGCCATAGGGTTGTATACTTTCCAAGAATGTCTTGCTAATACGGTTTCATGCAGTACAGTATATTTATTATGAGTTAATAATTGCGTATATGAAAGCAGACAATATGTTTATGTATAATAAAGCATACTATGGGTGTTTCAAGCTATGATCATCAGCTTAAAAAAATGCATAGGGAAACATGTATGTTTATTATACATGAATTATACATTAATTTACTAGAGGCGACGGATGAGGTCTGTGGCTGGAGTAAGACCTCAAGCAGGAGGAGAGTGACTTGGTGATGGAACAATAAGGTAGATGAAGCAGTTAAGGCCAAGAGACAGGCATGGAAAGAATGGAAGAATGGGGGGAGCAGGGTACATTACATAGAGACCAAGAGGGAAGCTAGGCGACATGTATACTTAGCTAGGAGGGAAGCAGAGAATAGAAAATTCAAGCATGTTTTGCAACGTCAGGACCAGAAACAGGACGTATTCAAGATTGCGAGGCAGTGTGTCAGAGATAGTTGTGATGTCATTGGAGAGAAGTGTATCCGGAATGATAAAGGTGAGCTTGCCCTCACAAGTGCTGAGAAGAAAGATGCATGGAAGAGTCATTATGATAGATTACTAAATGAGGAGAATGTATGGGGAAGAAGAGACCCTTCCCCAAGTAGACCCTATAGAGGGGCCAGCAGTACAAGTCAGCAGCAACGTAGTAAGTAAGGCAATCAAAGATATGAAGATGGGGAAGGCAACCGGTCCATCGGGTATAGCTGCCGAGATGCTGAAGGCATCTGGGTCTGTAGGTCACACTATAACCACACGTATTGTTAACCAGGTAATACTAGAAGGTGTCATACCAAAAGATTGGTGCAGTAGCATCATTGTCAACTGCTACAAAGGTAAAGGCGATGCACTAGATAGAGGAAACTATAGAGGTATAAAGTTGATGGACCAGGTCATGAAAGTAACAGAAAGAGTTATAGCACAGTTGATTAGGGACCGGGTGGAAATAGACGAGATGCAATTTGGGTTTGTACCAGGAAGAGGCACCACTGATGCCCTCTTCCTTGTGAGGCAATTACAGGAAAAGTACCTAGCTAAAAGTAAGCCACTCTACTTGGCATTTGTCGACCTTGAGAAAGCCTTTGACAGAGTTCCACGTGCTGTAATCTGGTGGGCTCTTAGAAAACTAGGAGTAGATGAATGGCTTGTGAAAGCGGTACAAGCCATGTATAGGGGATCAGTCAGCAAAGTTAGGATTAGCAATGAGTATAGCGAGGAATTTAGCGTACAGGTTGGGGTCCACCAGGGCTCTGTTCTTAGCCCCCTCCTGTTCATCATAGTCCTGCAGGCAATAACGGAGGAGTTTAAGACCGGATGCCCATGGGAACTCCTGTATGCTGATGACCTCGCACTCATAGCTGAATCTATGGTAGAACTAGAGAATAAATTCCAAACTTGGAAGCAGGGACTAGAAAGAAAGGGTCTCAAAGTCAACATGACAAAGACTAAGGTCCTTGTAAGTAGACAAGAAAACAGAACCCAGATCCCCTCAGGAAAATGGTCTTGCTCAGTATGTAGGAAAGGTGTAGGTAGGAACTCCATTCTCTGCCGCAAATGCAAACAATGGGTACACAAGAGATGTAGGGGGATCTCAGGAAGCTTAATTAAGAATGTAGGCTTCACATGCAGCAGCTGTGATGAGACAGCAAGCAGCAAACAGCCACAGGAAACAAGTACCACCAATCTCTGGGAGGGCTCTGTAGAAACAGTAGACAGCTTCTGCTACCTAGGTGACCGAATTAGCAGCGGAGGTGGGTGTTCACAAAGTACAATAACTAGGGTAAGAATGGGATGGAAGAAGTTTAGGGAACTACTACCACTGCTAGCTGCAAAAGGCTTCTCCCTCAGAATGAAAGGCAGACTGTATGATGCGTGTATCCGAACAGCGATGTTGCATGGTAGTGAGACCTGGGCACTGAAGGTGGAAGACTTACATAGATTAGAGAGAAACGAAGCCTGCATGTTCCGATGGATGTGTAACAGTATATACATGAACGACAAAGCATAAATGAATTGAGAGAGAGACTGAGCATAAGAGGAATCAAATGCTGTGTGCAGGAGAGGCGGTTGCGCTGGTATGGACATGTGATGCGTATAAAGGATGACAGCTGCATAAAAAGGTGCAGAGCACTAGAAGTTGATGGAAACCGCGAGTGGGGAGACCCAAGATGACCTGGGATGAGGTGATAAAAGCCGACCTTACCCAATTACACCTCTCAAAGGCAATGACACACGACCGTGACTTCTGGCGTCACGCAGTAATACAGAGTACCCGACCTCCCATGGGTACAAGCTGAAGCATATGCCCCCACTCCCCCCACCGCAAGGTGGACGTGTAGGCGCCACAAAAAAGCACCCAGCACTCACTGTAAATGAGGTTGGTGTTAGGAAGGGCATCCAGCTGTAGAAATCAAGCCAAATCAGTTCCTGTATGAGCAAGGCATGGTCAGCCGACCAGACACTGCCCACAACAGGACAACCCGTCTAACCCATGCTAGCGGGGAAGAAAGGAGGTAAAACGGTGATGATGATGATGATGATGAACATATTGTCTATCCCAGGTACCTTTTTCAAACAGTGAGCCACATAGGATGTGGCTCATCATAAGGTGGGCTGCACTACTAAAAAGTTCAAGGCAATTTGAAATTAGGTAACCAAACAGGTCCATGACTGGTCTGTTTTCATATATGCCTCTATTAACTGATAATATCCTTTACTGCATGAAACTACATTAGCAAGACATACTTGTAAAGTATTGTACATGTTTTCACATGCACCTCTATTATAAATGTTAGTGATACTGCTAATTAAAGAGTTTGTTTTGAGCCTGGAGAGTCATCAGGCCTGTGTGTCGCAATTTCTATGGTATTAAGCAACTGAGAGTACAAAGCTCCCTGCTGAACAGGAGGCCAATCTATCACATGGCTAAACCTCCAGCTATTACTGGTACTCATTTTCAGTTGACTCTACTGGAGCAACATGAAATTAAATGTTTTGCTCAAGAACACAACCCACAACCCAATAAAGGAACCAAAACCATAACATTATGATCGTAAGTCCAACACCCTTTCCACAAGGCAACATGCGTCTATTTTGCTTTCATATATGCCTCTTTTAACTCATAATATCCTTTACTGCATGAAACTACAATAGCAAGATATGCTTGTGAAGTATTGTACATGTTTTCATATACACCTCTATTATGAATCACACTATGTTAGTGATACTTAGATAGCTGTGACATGATCACAACTTAAAACATTTGAACATTTGTAGTGAGACTCAATATATGTTTATTTCAACACAAACATATTGTACATGCTTTCATATACACTTCTATTATGTATGAACCATACTATGCTAGTGTTACTGCTTATTAAGAATTAAGTATAATTTAATAAAATAAAAGAAATTGAACATACCTTCAGGATTGTCTAGTTCAATTCCGATCCAGATTCCACTGGCAAAGTGAACTGGACCAATAAACTGAACAATCCCAGGCTTAGAGTATCCCTTAGAGGACGTGACGATTACACCTTCTCCTTGTTGGATCCAAGTGGGTAGAGGGCCTTCATGGAGACGGTCCAGGTCAGCACGGCTTCCAAACGAACATAAACTCATACTGTCTTCTCCACCTTTGAAAGAAGAGAAAGAATAAACCAAAGCAATACATAAGAAATGGAAGAAGGTAACAGATTTTATGGCAAGCTACAAGATAGTAACATATGTAAGGGAGAGGGAAAAAGATATATATATATATATATATAAAGGCACAGTTCTAATCACTAACCATGTACCTTTAATAATCTAATAAAACAAAGTACCTGGACATGAACTTATTGCCTTGGTCCAATTGGTTATTTTATCTCCATAACAACAGCAATAAAAAAAAGGAAAAAGAGAGGGAAAGAAAGGGAGAGAGAATGAGGGAGAAATAAATATATATATATATATGAGAGAGAGAGACTGGAAATATTCTTAGATTTAGAACATCAATACCTACATATTTTCATAAAAATTTGTTACATTTTAAAACTACCACTGTACTAGTGGATAGTAGATTTATCTATGCAATCAGTTTTGGCTGGAAAATTTGCAGCATGACTTTTTACAAACAGATCTATAATCTTAAGTGCTATCAAAGATCTTGTCAGAAATGTAAAACTGGTTTATTTTTAACTAAAATTTAAAAGAAAAATTCATGTTTCTTAGATTCATTTTTGGATATAACGAGTAAAATTTAATCAATTCATGGAGGACACATTTCCTATATTTATTAAAAGTAAAATTGAACAGCTGTCATAGATAAGAGCCTTAACAGTAAATAAAATAAATAAAAGTGCCTGTACATTGATTTTGCTTGTGAATGGCAACATGTTTCAAAAGAGATTTCTTCAAATATTAACTTTTCAAAAATGTGGTTAATATTTTGAAGTATGTAATAAATGATCATAAATTTCAGAAAGCTGGTTCAATGTAGTAGAAATATATAAAGGGTAAAGAATAGCAAATAAAACAAAGTGATGTTTTACCCAATATATTTCAACATGACATTTCAGGGCTAATATCCTCTTTTCATATGTAAAAATGAAAACGGTTCAAAACAAAAACAATCGATTTGTTCTTCCTTAACTGGTCTAAGGGTCTAGAATACGCATGTGTGGAGCAGTTATGATAGCCACTTTACTCTGTGCAGTTATCTATTATTCGTTTGAAGTATGTACATGTTTGGCAAGTGACTTAATCTGAGTAAGACCATGTTTTGTAAATGAGGAAATTTTACTGTGGCATGAGCATTTTACTCATTTCTTATTATTAGTCACTTATAGATATGTGCATGTGTGTTTGTACTATAAATAAATGTAATTTATAATAACAATAATATAGTGTTGTCTCAGGTTCCTATGAAAACACAGACAATTCTAAATAACAAAAAAGCATTTTGGTATTTTAACACCTCTAATATATATTTTGAGCCCTAGATTCAGCTGGATTTGAGCTAAGAGCACAGAGAGCTGGAATAACAACTGAGGCATTCAATCCAACACTAACAACTCTGCCAATTCATTGCCTATAAATAAAAATCAATTTAGAATACAAAGAAATCATTTAAAAATACAAGTTGAGAATTTCAGTGAAATCAACATACCTGACAAAGTCTCGTTTGATGTAGACATATTCATGTTTTGATAGGAAAGGTCTTTCATGGAGGAGGATGATGTCATTTCACTGCCACTTGGCAGAGAACATGAAACGGGGCGTCTTTTATGGGCAGAACCATGACTAAGATTCCTCTTTAGATGTCCCTCTACAGTCCGTTTATCGGAGTTATTCTTGCGTTCAAGGCTATTTGCAGAGTAGGATTTGGAGTCACTTCTTGGTGTGTTCTTCTTTGGATTGTCAGTCATGTTGCTATTAATATTGGTAGAGGAATCAGTAAGTAGTTTTCTGTTGATGGGCTGATTGGAATTACCTTTGGCAACAATTTGCTTGCATTGTTTACTATCTGTTGTCAAATCAGGGTGTGTATTATTTAGTTTATTGAGATCATCCATAGTAGTCTCATTATAAGAATCTTCCCAGTCACAGCTGTGTGAGATGGAAGTATTGGAGTCCTGTTCGTTATCGTCAACTGATTGGGTCTTTTTTAGGGGTGTACTTTGGCCCTGAGGTGATGACATCTCATAGTCCATATCCTGCAAACTGTTGCTACCTTCATCTTCCAACAGTGAGTTATGTGAATGTAACATTTCAGAAGTATTGACAAAATCCGACAGATTTAAGTTTTTGGTGGCGTTTGCAAGTGCCTGGCTGTTGTAATCTACATCTTTGTAACTGAACTCTTGGTCCTGACTCGGATGTGAGACTGGATTCATAGTAGCATCATTGACTGAGGAGCTATCCAGATCCATTAAAGTTGACTTTGAAGATCTGTGGTTGTCCATTGATGCTTGTAAAGTATCACTGAAATCATTGCTTTGATTTAGTATGTAGGAAAAATCAGAATCATCTTGTTCATTGTTGTCTGAAACAATATTACCATTAATTAGATCAGCCAGGCGGGCAGCAGAAACAGCTTGGTCAGCAATGGAATCAAGGGAAAAGCTTTTCATAGGGGCCTTATCAGGGATACTTTCCAAACCTTGGTCACTAAGTGGTGTTGGAAATGTTTTTGGAGGACTGTTCTTCCCTTCGGCAGAGGCTTCATCAAGGTTGATACTCCGAATACTAACAGAGTCCTCAGATGATAAGGTGAGAGTAGAAACTGCTTGTGAACCATAGCCACTAGAAGTCATGCTGGGAGTAAAACTTTTTGTTTGAATCTCCATCAAACTATCAGCAGTCACAGAATGGGATATAGTTGTGGGCCTCTGAGCCACAAACTTTTCAGCAAAAGGAGATGAATGCTGGCTCTGATAAGACTCGAATTCCTGAAAATCATCGCTGTCAACACTATTGGGATCCTTGTTAAAAATACTGTGCTTGTGTGCCATATCAAAATCCTCATCAAAATCCTACGAATAAAAAATATGAGACCCACTTAAAATTAGAATTTATGAAGGATTAAATTTAGAAAAAAAGAAAAAGAAAAAAGATTGAGTCAAAATTTAGAGAATGCAATATTTGAACAAATTCAAAAATTCAAAAATTATTTTGGACCAATGTTGTTTATACATTTATACAGGGGTAATGCTATACATTTTATAGCTTTTTGAAACAGCTTTGAGCTAAATTTGAATAATTGAGTTGCAAATTGTTCTCTATGACTACATTACTAATTAATTAAATCAATTTAAACATCTGTATAGATCTAGTAAGCCATTACAGAATAGGGGGAAATATCAAGCACTCCTTACAGCTGAGAAACACAAAAAAAACAAAACAAGATAGACAGAGATAAGTGAAACTAAAAATAAAATTAACAAAACCTTCATAATCTAATGTCTTAATATCTTTTAAATATGAACATATTGAGATATTGAAGTATATCTTTGAATTTTACATAAGTTGGTGGTGTTTTAGCTTTTAGTGAGGGGAAGATATAGTAAGAATATTCAGAAGAGCTTTATTATTTTAAAAATGAATGAGATTGAAGAAAGACCCATCTAAATTATGGATTAAGCATTCATTTGTAAAGTGAGATTATTTACCTCTTCGGTGTCCTGCTGTAGAAGAGGCTTCCGTTCTCGTTGCTGTTGCTCTTCTTGGAGAGTTCTCAATGGTTTTACTGCTTTCGACGCATGAGGGCTAATTGTGGATTTTGGTGTCGCTAAAGTGAACAATTGGAGAATAGAAAAGGTCACAAAACAGAAACTTCAATAAATTTATCTTAAAAAATATATAAAAACAAGGCAGAGTACACAGAAATTATTTAAATGTTTAACCTTTTGATATGAAATTGACTGAAACTGGCTCTATGATATGAAACTGCCCCTGGTTCTATGATACAAAGCTGTCTATTGTAAATTGTTTATATTTATCTAAAACCTTCCACCATAATTTAACCTTTGTTAAACTATGTTCCAAAAAACAATAGTTATATTACTAAATCCTCCCCAAATTCTTGATTAATTTCAAAATGATCTGAAAATTATAGGCAGTGTTTTTTTTTAGAAATATGGTAACAAAAGGGTTAGATTTCCAATTTTATCTATTTACAACCAAATATTAAAACAATATTCAAATATTTTATCCATTGATATAATCACAGTATGTGCCTGTGTACAAAGTGTGATGCTGAATAATGAGATATGGGCATTGAATACAGAGGATGTGTGAAAGTTAGAAAGAAATGAGACCAGTAATATCCAATGGATGTACATGAGTAATGAAACAGACAAGTTGAAGGTAAAACTGGGTAATAAATGTAGTGTGCAAGAGAGAAGATTGTACTGGTATGGACATGTGATGTATATGGATGATGATCATAAAGGGGAAGGAAGCTACAGAAGAGGAAGACTGAAGAAAAACTGGGCAGAAGTGGTGAGAGCTGATCTCAATACTGAGGAGATGACAAAGGAAAATGATAAGTGGAAGAAAACTGTGCTGGAGAAGACGTGTATTATCTATCCAAGCATGAGAAAAGTGAACATAAGTATAAAGAGTGAGTTGCTTCATGGTAATGAGACATCAGCCAAGAATATGGATGATCTGGAGAATAAATGCGGTATGTATGATCCATGGGATGTGTTAGTCTACTTGAAAGGCAAAGGACAAGTGAATTGAGAATTATAGAGCATTAACCCTTTTAATAGCAACCTTAGTTTTATGACACATAACTGCTTTTTTTAAAGTGTTTTCAATTAAACCTTCCATCATAATTTTATGAAAAGAACATTTGATTAAACACTAGCTTAATAATGATAAAGTTAAGCTAAATACCTTCAATTTTTTTTTATTCAAAATAAATTGAAACATATGGGCTATAACATTTTGGTGTTGTTGTTCTGTTCTAAGTGGAAGGCTCATCAGGCTTTTTCTTGATCAGAGTACAAGACTCTCTCTGGACAGGATGCTGGTCTATTGCAGGATTAACTCACCAGCTATTTCTGGTACTCACTTTCAGCTGAGTGTACTGGAGCAAGGTGAAATGTTTTCCTCAAGAACACAACACAGCAGCCTGTCCAGGAATCAAACCGATGGCATTACGATCTTACGTTAAGCATCCTAACCATTAGGTCATGCACCTATACATTTCATTGGTAACAAAAAGGTTAAAGACATTAGCTGAAGTGTGCAAGAAACACAACTGTGTTGGTATGTATATGTTATGCATATGGATAATAATGAATGATGAGTGAAAAAGTGCTGTAACAAGAGAGACAAAAAATAAAAAGACAAAGGAAGCAGTTGTGATGTCAGATATCAAGGTACTGAGCTTCACATAAAAGAACAATGAAGACTGTGATAATTGCTACAATGATTGTTAAAACACTGAGCCTTACAAAAGAGATGACAACAGATTGTGAGTATTGGAAATATGGTGTATAATAGAGTGAGACCAACATGAAAAAAGAGACATAAAAATGTTGTTGATCGATAATGGTTTGAACTGTTTCTATAAAAAGAAATCTGTGATACTTAGGTATAATCAACACCTTCATATACATACATTGAAGTAAACAGAAAGAAAAACATGCTGCTTATGTCTACACTAAAAATCAAAGAATTCAATTCTTTTTTAGGGCATCATTCTCAAGACACATCTGTGGGCTTATGAGTATGAGTGGTGTGCAAGAAGTAACAAGAGAAGCAATGTCTAGTGAGCAGAAGGGCAAAACAACAGGGTTGCTTTTCTAATGGAGATTTGTAGTTAGAGAATGTGGGCCTATGAGCTCGCAAAAGCCACTGTTAGGAGACCCAGGAGTAGACCCTGAGTAAGATGGTTGGATAACATTTGTGAGCTTGGCCGGTCTCGCTTGGGGACCCAGTCGGATCAATTGGAAATAGTTGCTTCTGACTGGACCCGATGGAAGGAGTATTTGAGGACACTTCCCCCACTGACCCTCTCAGGAATAAGTGGGCAAAGAAAAAAGATCTACAAGCTTATGTGAAACATGGAATTTCACATTGATAGATTACACAGCTAGACAACAGTGTTATTTAGGGTAGGATTGGCAAGGTAAGCAATTGTATGTGTCCCACCTACAAGCTATTCTGGGTTTTGCATGAGCTTGTAGATTCATGTGCACTAACTGGATCTCTTTCCCCATGAGGAAAGAGTTCCTGCCGTTTTGCCTTTCCATTCTTACATGATGTTGTTTCTCTTGTTATTTGTTGCATGTCACCTATAACCTCCCAAACATCAAACATACAACAAATCATTTTTACAAATAAAAACAATTATTGTTCTAATACAAATAATCAATGAATGAAAAATACAACACAGATATTTCTAATGATACAAGACAAAGATCTTGGGTTGGAAAACAATCCAATAGGGGACTCAATGTAGACATGCAAAATATCTGAAAAGAAGAAAAATTACAAAAATTGTGCTTCTATTAGAAAATGTTGAAGCCACTAAAAATTTGAATATGTTTGTGTGGTGCCTACTTCCAGACAGGTGGACTGGTCGACAAACAATTAACTGAATATAAAATATTACTGGTAACAAGACAATCTACTAACTCATTGGTTGACTGACAATAATTTATCAGCCTGGCAATCTCTGGCTCTTAGAGAACTTTATTGTTAGTTCAAAACTTTCTTTCTCCCCCACCTCTCTCACATACAGACATACACCTCTGAGTTGGACCTCCATCAGTTCTAATGATGTGTGCTTCAGTTGTTGAAACAACAAAACAGTCCGCATATAAAATTAACATGCAAGTGACTGAGATTCCACAAATAGATGTACACTTACCATAGTTCATAGGGAGATTCAGTGTGAATGTATGAACATGAAATAAAGTGTCTTGCTCAAGGACACAATACAGCGTTGGAAATCGAACTGATAGCATTACACCCTAATCAGAAAGCTACATGCCTTTACTGTATTCTAATAATGTATATAATTCTGTTTTTGCTTTTGATACACCTAGGTTAATTGTGGCAGGAAATGTGTAATTACTTTTTTTTTTTTTTTAGAACAAAGTCTATCTGTGGTGGCAGAGGTGGATGTGATGACTATGTTGGTGCTGGTGGTGTAATAACTTACAATGCACCATCGTAAATTGAACTGATAACCTAATGATCATAAGCCAAATACCCTAACCACTAATCGCATGCCTTCACGCATGCACATACATATGATAGTTAGAATCAGTCCACACTTCTAAATTTGTGTCGTGGTTGAGATGATAATGGACTGAGAAGAGTGGAAATTTGTCCCACTTCACTCCTTATCCAACCCAGCATGAAAAAAAAACAATTGTTCTTATAATGATGATATGGATGATGACAATAGTGAGTTATAGTATACCCAATATAGAACTGCAAAAATTAGCTGTGGTAGTAAGCATAAGATCATTGGTGAAATCACATGAGTAAATATTAAATATTAAGCTTCTTTATTTGTTAAAATATTATGGGTGGATGGTATATAACCCCTCTCCTGATAGAGTTGTAGGGATGCTGTAGTGGTATACAGTGTTTCTTGGACATTTTATAGCTTGGTGGAGACCATCTCTCTCCAGGTCTGAATACACAAAATTTCTTCCAGAGAAGGATAGAGTGAGAGAATGAGAGATATAGATGAAGACTCGACTGGTACCCTTTTTTTTTATCTTTAAGAAACTCCAATGCCATGATAAGAGTAAAACTATAATTTGCTGATATTAACAATCCCTTCTAACCATGCATTATCATATATGATAAAGAGGTGACTGTACATAAGAGAGATGCAGATCCCTTGCCTGTTCGGGAGATCAGTATCACAACTGACTTGGTCTATGTAGACCCATTAAACCCTTGATAGCATGGAAAGTGGATGTTATGATGATGATAATAAGAAAATACAGTGGGACCTTGGTTCACGAACGCCTTTCATCACAAATGGTGTCTTGAGTAAATAAACACGCAAGCTGGCAACAAGGGTTGGTGACAAGCTTGGTGTATCAGTGGGAAAGCATCACTTGTTGTGTAGTTAGTTACTATGGTGATATCTGTCTTTCACAAACAGTCTCTCTCTTACTGTATTTCTCTTTCAACATTTCGTATGGGAAAAATAGTTTCGGTTTACAAACATTTTGGACAATGAATGGCCTTCAGGAATGAATTAAGTTTGTGAACTGAGGTTCCACTGTATTTCTTTGATAATAAATTAGAAAGGAAATGACTTTTTTATGTAAGTGAAGCAACATTTCTTTTGATAATCAAGCAGCATGCTCAATATAAAAATACCATACCTGTCAATTAGATTAAATATACATAATATATAGCATACACATATTTTTTAATGATTTAATAAAAATGGAAATAAAAGTGAATATGTCGAGACTAACAGAGAAAGGAATTGGAGGATGCATTTGGTAAAAAAAAAAATGCGAGAACCACTCACGTTCTGGGGGTTTAGATATCCACTGTCCAAGTTGTCCTAGCAGAGCGTCTGTGATAACAAATATATATTTGTAGGCAGTTCTCTAATAGCTATACTAAATAATTTACTTGATGGCAAAAAACTGTTTATAAAGGAACTTTATACTGAAACCAAAACCAATAATGATTTTAAGGTTCATATTAATATATAATGATAAATGTACCAAGATGGATGTAACTGGATGTAAATTTATCAATGAGGATAGATTTACTCAGAAATCTTAAATATAATCAAGGCCAAACTCAGGTTTAGCAACGTGTGTGGTGACCATTTCATCTGCAATTGCATTTGTGATGAAAACACATCGCAAATAATAAAATTCTCTAATGTGTAAAAATGAAGTTAATGTGTTAAAAGAAAAAAAATGAAAAGGTTAAGTTATTAAAACATTAATAGAATAATAACAATGTTGTATGTATTAAAACATTCATGTAATTTTTTTAGAAATAGAAATAACAAAAATGATCATAATTATATTAAACATTAATGAGTAAAAAAAGAAACAACATTTTACAACTGACTTAACAACTTGAGATGGAGACAAAAGAACATTCCATGCTTGTTAGAGAAGTGGTAAGAAAAAATCACATCAAAATATATATCACTAATTTGATACAAAACACTTTTATAGTAAACTAGCACTGGTACCCGGCGTTGCACGGGATAAGGTATTTTGGAAGGCGGGCCGCCAACAGACCTAATCGTGGAAAAACTGCATGCCTGGACAATATATAAAGAAAATAAACCAAATACTCTGATGGCTGGATAATCTTTAAGATTTTCCTCGATGAAGCAGGAAAAATGCAGGTTTTCACTTGAAAATGAATTTTTTTTATGTGCATAATATTGCCTTGAAATTTCGGGAAAATCGGCTAGACGTAATGCCTCAAAAAAGCCCTAAAAAGCTGAAAAAATGAAGTTTTTCAACTAATGCCGGCCCTAGGCCATAAAAAGTTGGATTTTCTTTGCTCACGGTATGAAGAAGAGACTGACAAATACATAGTTACAATTTCAAGGAAATCGGTCTGACGTAACACCTCAAAAAAACCCTAAAAAGCTTACAAAAACGCAGTTTTTCACCTAATGTGGGCCCTAGGGGATAAAAAAGTTGAATTTTTTTATGTGCACAACACTCCCTGAAACATAATACACATGTAAAGTTTGAAAAAATGGATTGGGTACTTCTCGAGTTTTAGGGATTCAAACTCAGAGACAGACATCCTCAGGGAAGTGACGTAATGCAGAGTCAGACATACAGACATATTATATGTATGTATCTAAAAAGAGAAAGACTAAGAATTATAGAGAGAGATCGCTAAATCGCCTAATGTGGTCCCTAGGACATCGAAAATTTGAAATTTCTTTTGCTCAGAACACTCCCCGAAACATAAGTATTACATGTGTAAAGTTTGAAAACAGTCGGTTGGGTGGTTCTCGAGTTTTAGGGATTCAAACTCACACACACACAGACATCCTCAGTTTTATATATATAGATAAGTAAAAGGTAAATTAATAATGTTTATACAGATACAGAAATGTGATAAGAATATGAATTAATAAATTGTGAATTAAAAGAACAGAAAGATGTTGGTTGGGGAAGGGGGAGAGATGGCTCAACTAGAAAAGTAATTTTCAGAAAACATCACCTTGAGATGAGAGAAAAAAAAATCACTGAAATTGTTTTTGAGAAACAAAAATAATTTAGTGATATGTTCTTATCTATAATTCTTTATTTTTATATCATATACTGAAGAATATGAATGAGGAGAGTCTTTTGATTTCTTTATATCTAAATACCAATGTACGATTTATACTTGAATATAAGCTGACTCCTCTCTATTTTATATCTGAGAAATGGGCAAAAATCCTAACCTTGTTTATAAGTCAAAGCAGCTAATCAACACATTATGTTTAAACAGTGAATATAAGTTGACCTCACCCACCATTTTACCATTGATTTTTTTTTGGTTACATATTCCTCGGCTTATATTCAAGTATATATGGTAAGTAATTCTTTTTGAGAGAGAGAATAGTTTGTTTAATCCCCCCACCCCATTGACTTGACTCTTACCTCATTCTGCAAAAACTGTGATGATGTTCATCCATTGTTTCCAATCATATTATCAAAATAAATATATACCAACAAAACAAAGCAGGCAAAGAAATGTAGTTTCATTGCAAGTGAACTATAAACCAGGACAGATCAAAAACAAAGATGCTATTTGCAAAAGATTATATATATAAGAATCCAATCCCCCCTCTAAAGTGGGCAAGCTGGTGACACAATAAAAAGTGCCCAGTCTATCCTGTTAGGTGGGCGCTGTGGTGCATTCAATCATTACATTCAATCATAACATAAAACAAAAGAGAGTCCAATGGTTCAGACATGGCACATAACCAACCAACCAACATGGATTTTTGGCTGCAAGGCCAACCTAGGAAAAATGGATTAATGGCATCAAGGAAACCGTGACATTATATAGCATCATGCTAAGACAGGTCTCTTAACATGCCACAGAATGACGACAGTTTCTTCTTATAACACCACCAAAGATACAAACAAATAGATAACATTTCTAAAATAAAATAGGTTTCTCTCAGTGGAAAGGAAGAAAACCCATTATACTATGAAGCAAGTAAATCCAAACAGGGTTTATTTCTTTCTTTAAGTTGATCAACTACCAATGAACTGGCCATTCACTGAAAACACACTGATTGCAAAACTGGCTGCAGAAATGTGAACCAATTTGAATTTACTGATAGATTTGAGAATAAGGTTTTATGATGTAGTTTTATATGAGACTAATTGAATAAATCAAAGACACCCAGATCAATCAAGACCAAATATTTGGCTGGAATCATTTTTACTGAATCATAGAAAACAAAAACACAGCAACATTATTCAAAAACTATCAGACAAGCTCTAATGGAAAAAAAAAAAAAGAAATTGGCCAAACCCTGATATATTGTGTATCTATTTCTTAAGATAAAGTCTATATTTGACAAAGTTCACTGATTAGTGTAAAACTTTGAGATGGTATATAAATTACTTTTAGATGATAATAATAAAGATATTTTTTTCTTCTACTGGTTCGAGTTATTAGATTGAGGTCATAATGGAGGCACTACATTGAAGGGATTTAGTAAACCATATTAATCCCAGGACTTAACTTTTTCAAGTCAGGTACGTATTTTATCTTTTTTTTGTTAAACAGCTAAGTTTCAGGACATATACACATAGTAAATGTGTGCACATACACATACAGACACATAACAGGCTTCCATGGTTTTAGTCTACCAAGTTTTCACTCACAAGGCATTGGTCAACCCGTGGCTAAAGGTACCATGCAGTGGGACTGAACCTGAAACCATGTGGTTATGAAATAAAATCCCTTAACCATGCAGCCATGCCTGCTAATATTAGGATAACATTTTATTTGATCAATTGAACATTTGGAAAATGATTTTATATACATATATATGTGGCTTGTACCTCGGATCACTTAGCAGTAATACTTATTGCAAAAATGCAATGACATCACCTTGGACTATAACAATTTTTCTCTTTCTGATCAAGTGCAATAATTTATTATGTAATGCATGTGATTAAGCATGGGATTTTGCAGTGAGCGTATGTAAACAGTTATTGTATAGAATCATATATTAAGGAATGAACTCTCAAGAAATTTCTCTATCTGACCAATTCTTCCTCTTTTTCTTGGTACCATACTTATTATTATTATTATATATATATATCATGTTTCTAAAGAATATGTCAATTCAGTTATCTCTTTCACTGCTTTACTTAAAGAGGTAAGGCATTTTAAGAAAGATATACATAAAAAGACATGAAAAATGGCCAAAATATTTTTGCCAAGATTAATCTGCTATGAATGGTGTTTTTTGTTTAACTTGTCAAACCATAAGATGGTACTTTATCTTTTCACTAAAAGCAGCATAATGTATACATACGTTTGTGTATCTCTTTATTAGGAACCATACATACACACACATATGCATATATATATGTATGTACATGTGTATGTTTGTATATATATATACATATACTTGTACATGTAAGCATTGTGCATATATTTGATCATATTAAAACATAACAGTGACTATATACACACACATTTATATAAATATATTCATTGGGCTATACAGAAGATAACCAAAGAAATAAATCTTATAACAGTTTTCTATAAGATGAAGTGATAATTTAATTTAAGTAATATTTATGAATTCTTTATGGGATTTTGGTTTCATTCATAATAAAAAAAAAATTCTGTTAAATAATTGATTGAATATATTCCACACACGCACACATATTTGCATTGAAGTTTTGGTCAATTGAAACATCCAGACTTCTCTCCCTTGCTTATTTTGAAAATTATTTCAATCTCATATCACTTTATATATATATATAAAATCTCTGTCTCTCTTCCTCTCTCTCTCTATATATAGATAGTATGCGGTATGGGAACTGGGGGGCAACTAAAAAGGAAATAAAATAAAATAATAATAATAGCCATATATTTTACATGCTTTCTAATGTTGAGCTTAATTATATAGATTATTATGGCAACTGGTTTAAATTTTATTTCAGAGTTGCCAAGGATCTGTTTCTGCGAAGTTTGACATACAGCTACCTCAGCACAAGAAACTAAATAATAACATCATAGAGAATAAAGTGAATTAATGAACATCAATGCTTCTTGCCTTTCAGAGATAGATAGATAGATACAAAGAAAAAAACAGAGAGAGATGCTGTGCTTTATTTAACACAACATAATGTGTTGTATATGCTGTGTAGGCTGATATTGATAATCTAGTCGGTAATGTGCTAAATTGCAGCGCTGTAGTCATAAATACATTGTAAAGAGAATTTTTTTAAATGCTGTTTAAAACAGCTCTTGGAATGTAAATTTTATTAAAGTAGCTTAATTATTTTGCTCGTAATAAAGCTATAAACTCTCAGTAGCCAATATTTCGTCCATGGTATGACACATGGTGTACATGCAAGGAAGGATAGGTCTTTTGTTTTTTCAAGCTGGGTTTGAATTTCTGTGCAGCAGTAATACTGGAGGACTACTAACATTAATGGAACATGAGGAAGGCATAGGAGGAAAGGAGAAAGAAGGGAATATATTTGTAAGAACCAAGAGAGGTGTACAAATACAAGAGAACAATGAGATTAATCCTCAAGCTTCCATACATTTATGATCAGAAATATTTATACAACAATACCAAAGAGACATAAATTCCAAATTAATAAATACAAACTGTCCAATAATGAACAATTAAGAAAAAATAAACAGAAAAAGACTATGGTACACCACATAACAAAGAAATTCCCAAAACTATGCTTTTCAAGAAAGCCTTATACTATTGTTGAAAAGTGATGAATAATCGTTACCATATTTCTAATAGATATTGCCTTTGATTTTTTAATTAATATTGCCTTTGATTTTTTAATTAATATTTAAAAAATTGAAGAATTTTCAGACTGAGTAATATAACTACCTTTCTCAATATTAAGCTGATGTTCAGAACATAGGTTAAAAGTTCCTACTGAAATATCATGTGGAAATACCTATGCCCTTTATATATTTCTACCACATTGTACCAGCTTTTTGAAACTTAGTCATTTACTATAGATTTTAGCCATTACTGTACAGTATATTCATAGCAATTCTTTAACCCTTTCATTACCATATATCTAATGATTTCCAAATAATTTTGAGAACAATCAAGAAATTGAAGGATTTAGTTATATAACTTAAAGGTTCTGACATAAAATTATGATGGAAGGGTTTTAGATAAATATAAACACTTTAAATGAAGCAATTTTGCATCATAGAACGAGGAGTGTTCTCATATGATTTGATGTCAGCAAAATCAAGCATATTTATAATGACATAAATATATCTTATTTAATTATTGAAGAGTATATATATATATATTTACTAAAATTATAATTTTTTTCGTTATGAAGATGTTTTTTGTAACATAACTTAAAGGGTTCTTACATAAATATATACACTTTAAATGAAACAGTTATGTATCAGAGAACTAGGGGCAGTTTCAGGTCAAATGGGTTAATATTGATTTTTTCCCAATTTTCCATAATTGTGTTAGAGAAAATAATAAATGATTCAACTGTTGGGCAAAAGTGTGAAACTGCTAAACAGATTTCCATAAAATTATGTATCTTTTTGTTTGTATTTCATGTCCTTGCATGAATTAGTAAATATTTCCAAATCAGAAAATTTGAGAGAACAGATGTATCCAACAAAGACAAGAGTAGAAAAAATATGTTGTTGGCATTAGGAAGGGCATTCTGCTGTAGAAATCCAGCCAAAATCAGTTCTGTATGAGCAAGACATGGTCATCAAACCTGGCTTGTCACACAATGGGACAACTTGTCTAACCCATGTTAGAATGGAAAAATGGATGCTACACAGTGATGATGATGATATACATAAACATTAAATGATGTTCTTTAATTTGAATCCACACTTGAGATAATTTAATATATATAAAAGTCTATAATAGACACCAAACTAGGATTGGAAATGGTAATTAAGAAGAAGGGTTTCTTTTTGTTTTTCTACCACTTGATGTGCTCCACACATACATCCTTGAAATTTAACCATTTTGTTAACATATTTCTAATGCTTATGATTTTCAAATCATTTTGAAAATAATGAAGAATTTGGAGATTATTTGGTATATAACATAACATTATGGTACATTTACAGCATTGCTGCAGGTAATAGCGAAACTAAGGCATAACTAAGTACTTTATGGGCATTGCCTGATTTATCAATAAGACAAACTGCCAACAATGACAAGTACTTCATTATCAATAGTGAAGCTCCTCCAAATGGATAAAGTCTCTGAATCTACAACCTTTAAATTTAATAAGATTAAGAAGCATGACTTAGTGCATAGAGATTTTGATTCACAATCGTGAGGTTGCGAGTTTGATTCCTTGACTGAGTTATGTGTTATATCCTTGAGTAAGACATTTTATTTCATGTAGCTTCTTCTACCAGGAGTTGCAGCTGGTAGATAGTATCAACAATGGACACATTGTTTCCTTGGTCCAATTTGATGAGTTCCACCCCCTCTTGAAAAGCGAGTGCCGTTTGCGATCTTGTTAAAAAAAAAGGGAAATATGATAAATTTAACCAAACAATATTTGTAAGAAACTCTCAGGAGAGCTAGACAGCAAAAGAAATTTGTAGGAGAAAAAAATCAAAAGCAAAAACATACTATTTTAATTTATAATATTTTCTTACAAAATATATAAAATTGATAAAAAACAGAAATAAAACTTATAAATGAGTTTTGAAATATTTGTAAATAGAAAGTGTTTAGAATAAGATTTCTAAATATAACATGTAGGGTTCGCTTAAATAAGTGAATATTTTATAAAATAGGGGTCATTTTAATACCAGATATATCTAAGTTAGTATAACATTGTTCTTCAGAGAGTAAAAACATTTTGCTTAACCATTACATATACATTCAAATATAGCAGGATTTGAACTCAGAACTAATAGAAAAACGTATGAGATTAAATACGGCAACCAAATTTATTTTAACATTCTACATTTCTGCCAGCTTGACATTTTATCACTAGTGGCTGCGCGTATATATATATATAGTTATATAGGGAGGTCAGTAGCCCTACTTAAGTACTAACTCTGTCCAACCCTTGCAAACAGGAAAGACGAATGTTAAATGTTGATGACAATGACTATATAAATGATGTAAAAACTAAACAGTGTTAAAAGTTTATTACATTAGTTATGTAATAAAGCTGGAAATGGAATGGATCTGTTGATTTTGTCAATGAGTGTTCTAGTTGTTTGGTCAATGAAACAGCCTGTCTATGAAACTGAGGTGCAAGTGACTGAACATTCAACAGACACATGTCTAAAAAAAAAGTCTAAAGTCTGTCTCGAGCCTGGAGGCTCACCAGGCTGGTGCTTATCATAGTGACTGTGGTGTGAAACTGAGAGTACAAAACTCTTCCTGGATAGGACACCAGTCCATCACAGGGTTAATTCTCCAGCTACAACTGTTGGTACTCATTTTCAGCAAAGTATACTGGAGCAACATGAAATAAAGTATTTTGCTCAAGAACACAACACACAACCCAATCCAGGAATCGAACCTACAACATTATGATTGTAAGTCCAACATCCTTACCACTAGGCCACACACCTCCACATGTACCCAAACCATAATCTTTGGGGAACTGGGGCATGACATATGAGACAGTGTGAGACAATGCTGGCATTTTGAAGGTACAGAGGCCATCTGACAGGCTTCCATACAGTTTTCAGTTTACCCTGACAAAGCCTAAATCAACACAAGACTGTAGTAAATGACACTTGCCCAAAATGCCATGCAGTGGATTCAAACCCAGGACCTAACCTTATAGAACGATGCTTAAGCTTACAGAAAATGATAACAACAACAACTATAACAAAAACAAGCAAACAATATAGCCACAATAAAAAGAAACTAACTATGAAAAACTAAATAATAAAATGAAAGAAAAACATTACATATATTAGCAACAAATTTGTCAATAAATAAAATAATTCTTAGACTATTTGAAAATCATGCAAATGTGAAGACTGATATAGAAGCAAAGAAAAACAATAAGCCAGAAAAAACAAGAAAAAAAAAAGTGCAGTGAAGAACAATTGTGAATGAATCAATACATAAATGAATCTGTCTGAAACATTAAAATAAAAAAATATATATAGAGTGATGATGATGATGAGAGAGAAGGATGACATATTTGAATGTCTGATGAAGGGTAAGAAACATTGTACTGTGGTCACCAATAACAGCCAAAAGGAATGGAGGAAGAGGAGAAGGAGGACAACATCCAGGCATGCAGAAGTACCGAAAATGTGTACTACCATGGTGAAAGAAATGAGAGAGAAGTTTAAACGTACGCTTAGCAGTGTTACTCTGGGTGTTACTGCGCAAATTCAAAAAGTTCGGACGGGCTGGAAACAACAAAAAAATATCAAAGTATTTAAATATTTGGTTTTTTCAAAAATAATAATTTAGTAGCTTGCATTTCTGATAATGGCAAATATATACATTTATTCACACACACACACATAGATGGTAAAGACCCCCTTTGGTCACAAATAACCATGGGATTTGTATCTACAAAGTTCCCTCTGAGGCACAAGTCCGAGTAAGGTTGTTTGTGGAAGACCAGCAGTCACTCAGGCATACCAGTCTCTCTTCTCCATGTCACCAATGTTGTTCAAGGGAAAGGCAATGGCCAATACAGCTTGGTACCAGTGACACTGCAAGTCATTTCTACAGCTGTGTAAACTGGAGCAACACAAAAAAAATGTCTTTCTCAAGGCCACAACGCTTCATCCAGTCTGAGACGAAAACTCACAACCTCCTGATTGCAAGCCCAATGCTCTAACCACTAAGCCATGTATCTTCACACACACACATATATAAAATAAGAAAAACAATGAAGTTTTGTTTACATGTATTTATGTTTTTATTGTGTACCAACCCCATTACGTGTTTCACAGAGGATTGGCTCAAGGTCACCCATTTGTTGAATCACCAGTCTGATGATATGATTGATACTAGAGTCGGGTCTATAACTTCCATGGGTGACCTTATGCCAATCCTCTGGGAAATGTGCATAATAGGTTGATACACAATAAAAAAATAAATACATGTAAATCAAACTTCATCGTCTTTCTCATTATATGCACTCTGCCTGTGCATCAATCGCTCATATTGTTACCACTGCTAATAATTCACTCAGAGACAGGCAGATACAGATGCACTCACACAAACATGTCCTCTGATGAATTTCCTAAAAATGAAAAAATTCCAAATATTTTTCTTCTTATAGAAAAAATATAAAAATGTGTTTACAATTGTTTACTTTTCACAGCCAGGATTATAATTTAAAAAAAATTGTAGGCATACCTGCATGAAAATTCCAGATATTTCATATATATATTTACACATACACAGGCACTTACACAAAAATATATAAGTATAACCAGGCTGATATTAAGACAACAAAAGTATGTTGCCCTCTTGACATCAATGTGGTAAAAGAAATCAAGAAAATAAAAATAAACAAAAAACACAACAAAAAAGAACTCATGGGAAAGTACATGTTTATGGTTTGCTGATTTAGTGCTTACAAATCCAATATTCTAATATCCATTCAGCTCCGTCCCAATCAATATTGAAATAACAGTTATGAGCTACTAGTTTGATCAGACAAAGGAATCTTTATTTCTATCAGTCTTTCCATTGCTGATACTATCTGTCAGTCACAACTCCTGGTAGACCTCATCATCTTTTCAGTGACAAATGATGAGATTTAAACTTTTAGTATTGACTTGGTCTATGTGGACCCATCCAACCTTGCTAGTAGGGAAAGAGGATGTTAAAACTATGATGATGTTGATGATGACGAAACATTTTATCCGTTTTAACAATTCTGTCAATCCACTGGCCACAGATTATTCCTTTATTTACTGACTCTGAATGGATGGATGGCTATTTTGACCTTGCTGGGATTTGATCTCATACACATATGCATGCATAAATACAAACATGAATGCATAAATATTAAGATAGATATATGCATATATACACAGAAAGACAGACATATAAAATAAAGTTGAAAGATACTTCATGGGTTTTGATGATGAGTAATCTAATTGTTTGATAAACTGAACTACTTATTCAATGCTTGGCATGTAAGTGGTTGAATATTCCACATACATTTGTACCTTTAATGTAACCCTCAAGCAGAATCAACATGACACATCTGGTTCTTTGAATTATCAGCAAGTCTATTTGACAAATGTTATAAAAATCATTATTGCTACTTCTGATCCAGGTGCATTGTGGAACACTTTAGCTGAAGGCTGTAAACCAACTATCTTCAACAAAATGGACATGTTTACACTTGTGCTTGAAATACTGAAGTTGAATGCTTTAGTTGAATAAAACAATATGATTCTTGACAAGTGTTTCTTGTCTTCAGCTAAAACTTGAAAACAATTATTTTCACCAATTCAACCAGAAATTATTCTGGGACATATCATTTTGTAGTGAAACATTTCTTTGGACTACCATTGCTTGGATAGTACTTCATCAGCTACTAACACAGAGTTAACACTGAAAAACATCATTCCTAAATTTAATTTTCTTGCTGAATTGACAAGCTCAACGAAACACACAAAGGCTGCTCATTCTGTTTACTAGCTGAACCTGTTAGAATATTGCAATAGTTATGTTTGATTACATCTTCATTAAACAGTGGGATACAATGTACAATGTTTTACAGATTCCAACAGTCTTCAAAATAACAATTAAGTAAAGACATGGAATCTTATGTAACCAACCTAAAGACTAAATTTTGAGCTGTAATTGCTGGTGTATATTGAGAGGAGAGCATAAAAAACTCATTTATTTGTGGAATCTCATATTCATATATGTAACAAAAACTCCATTGAAATTAGTAACAGCAATCATTGAAGGTAATTCTCTGGAAGCTGCTCAGAAAATATAGAAATTTACCAGCAATCTCCTCACTTTCTCAATGCCCTATCTATAACAGAAAGAACTACCATATATACTCGCGTATAGGTCGCATACCCACTTTTCATTTAACAAATAGGCTATTTGCCATTGACTCGCAGATAGGTCGTACTGAAATTTGGGCCGTCAAACCTACTATTTTTTATGATAATTGAAACTAATAATCTGTTAGCTTTCCATTACTTCACTATTGCGATATATACTCCAAACCATGTTTTATTTATAAAATAAACATTAACGTCATCAAAATTTCGTCAATTCGAGATTACTGCAAGATAAAGCCTTTAAGCGCGAAAATTAACTCTTAATATAGTGAAGCAACTTGAAATAACACGTGTTTTTTAACGTTGAAAGTATAATAGATTTTTTGCGTATCAACATGGCTTCCCAAAGTAGTGAATACCGACTTTGAAGGTTTTACATGCGTCGACATTCGAAATGAAAAAGAAACACAAGATAATATTAGTGATTTATCTTCAAATGAATCAGACATATTTATTTCTGACGATGATAGTTACTTTGAAAGTGAAAGCGAAGATCTGACGGACACCATTGAAAATATTACAGCAACGTAGTTGAAAGATACAACACCAATACATGTTCACACCTGTTAATGAACTTATATATTGGGAAGACTCTGTTACATAAATTTACACCGTGTCTTTTGGCGAAGAGTCAGTCCAAACCTATTCATAAACCTGGTGCACCACCCTGCTGACGATTTAAATTGGGATAAGTGGTACTTTGGTGCAAGTTGAAGAGCTTTCGTTCTTATAGAAATTCTTGTAACAATGTGTCCATTTTTCCTGATATCTAATACCCAATCATTTAGCTCTTTTTCAAGATCTTGATAGAGTGATACTCCAAACCTTGCTGCTCTCTTTGATTTAGGCATTTCTCCCAGCTTGTCTTTTTGTTTCCTCCAACCTCTCACCACCTTTTCTGACACTCCAAACTCCCTTTCTGCTGATCTATTTCCAAATTCTTGAAATAACTTGAAAACTGTTTGATAACTTTTTCTCTTACCGGAATTCATATTTCTCAGTCAATTCTAAAAAAATTTCAACTATCAACTTTTCTCACTTGCTAATTTTGAAAAGAAATGCCACATGCAATAATCTTTTTCCTGTTAAAGTAAATACGTCACAATATGTGTTCATAGCAACGCTAAGACAATGAAATCACATTTTAAATACCGGGTATGCATTTCTATGGATTTTAATGACGGATGGTTAGGTCAGATAGAAAAAAACGTAAACACTACGAAGTTTTAGTAAAAAATTTTAAATCAAGAAATATATGTATAAGAAGGTAGATATATGAAATTATTATGTTAAATAATAAAAAATATAAACAAAGTTATTTTTATAAATACCTATCGTTGATTAAGTCTATGAAAAATCATTGGTCAGTCTGATGTCGATAGGATAGGTCGCACCCCCAAAATTTATACTTATTTATCGTTAAAAAAGTGCGACCTATACGCGAGTATATACGGTAATTCAATTCTAACTAAATCTTACGTTTCCATTGTAAAAACATCTAGCTGGTATTTATCTGTGACTGAATAAGCCAGTTGCCTGGGAAATTATCCAGACAGGTATTGTGTAATATACAAGAAAACATTAAGAAACATATAACTAATTGTTTAACTAATTACAAAATACTTAATGAACTTTTATTTTTATAGACAAAAAAAGAAAAAGAAAAAGAAAAAGAAAAAGAAAAAGAAAAAGAAAAAGAAAAAGAAAAAGAAAAAGAAAAAAGAATTAGAATAAAAAAAAAAAGTAAAATAACAGTTCCAAATGAAAGAAAAATAATAAATTCTTTTGTGAGTTAATAGAAATTACTAAATGACAATAATGATAACCAAAGGTAGTTTTTAAGTTATAATAAAAATAATAATAATATACAAGAGAGAGGCATGAGAAAGAGAGAAAGAAAACAAGAAAATATGGAAGAGAAATAAAAGTAAAGATGAAGGAAAAATAAATAAATAAAAAAATAAACAAGTAAATAAACAAATAAAAAACAGCATCCTGACTCTTAACATCCTGTACCACATGAAATCACATTAGCAATTCATTCTTGAAAGGCATAAAACAGCCATATGACTGCATCATATTAAAATTAAAGACTTTAACTCTGCTAAATTTTCATAATCTGTCCACCAGTAAACATAAAAACATTAGAATTAACAAACCTGTTTTTCGATATTTTCTGCTAAATTATTACAGGATGTTAAGTGTTAAGAAGAAGGAAAAAACAAAGAAATGTTATGCAAATCAATAAATTAAATAAAATAAAAGTTTGTGGTCAATAAAAAATTCATGCAGATTTAATGAAAAGCCAATGAGATGAACAAACATAGCAAATTGCAAGGTGCCAAACATGGGGGTGGTTGTATTCTAATGAATTCTTTAATTCAATAAAAATATTTTAGGAAATATTTGTTGAAAAATTTCAAACAAAAAGTGTTTTATAAATAAGTAGCCAACTTATAATTATTACTAAAGGACAATAAAAAAAGGAAATTAAGTAGTTATAATAATTGTTTCTACTTTTGGCACAAGGCCACCAATTACCCAGAGTATTACTGGTACTTTATTTTATCGACCCCGTAAGGATGAAAGGCAAAGTTAACCTCGGCGGGATTTGAACTCAGAATGGCAAGGGCCGTAACTCTTTGCTGCAAAGCATGGCTAATAATTTCTACTATAGGCACAAGGCCAACAATTTAGTGGGAGGGAAAGTTAATTAAATTGACACCAGTGCCAATAATAAAATAAAAACAATAAGAAAGAAAAATGAAGACGACAATGTTATGATTTTGTCAAGTGTCATTGGAGTCTTAGGAACTGAGACAAAGAATTTGAAAGTAAACCTAGGAAATCTTTGCCTTTAATCTGGAAGTGGATGCAGAGCAAAAAGGTTTAATTGGATCAGCATGGAAAGAACTGTTAAGAGAAAGGATAAGAATGATTCTCATTGTTAACCATGAGATATGGTCCAACAGGAAGACTACTTATACTGGCGTCAACATCAAAACCATGTAATAATAATGGTTTCCGATTTAGGCATAAGACCAGCAGTTTTGGGTGGAGGGGAAAATCGATTAAATTGACCCCAGTGTGTTACTGATGCTTTATTTTATTGACCCCGTAAGGATGAAAGGCAAAGCTAACCTTGGTGGGATTTGAAGTCAGAAAGTAAAGGGATGTAACCATATGCTACAAAGCATTTTGTCTGATGCTATACTGATAATAATAAGACTTTGGGGACAATAAATGATTGTCTCTTATGGAGGTGAGGAGGTTTTTAGTGTTAAGTATTTTGATATGAACCTGTCCTAAACTGGTTTTATGAAAGAAAACCACCCATTTTAAAGAGTCCTTATTTAAATCTTATGACATAATTTTATATAAGAAACATATGTTAGATTACAAATGTCACTGAATTCAATTTTGCCTTTCATCCTTTCAAGGTTGATAAATAAAATACTTGTTGAGGGTTTAGCAGAACAGTTAGAGCATTGACCTTGTAGTATCTGTTCGGAGTTCAATGAATTACTCCTGTCACTGGAGACATGATGGCATGATAGGACTAAAGACCCTATCATTAAAACAGCCAAGAAGCCTTTTATGAGATGTAGAAAACTGTAATTCTTAACAATAATGATAGGATACAAATAACTAACTTTATCTGGCAAACTTGTAAATTTCAAGAAATTAGATGCCTTCTTCAATACACAGGTGGCATCAATGCCATGAACATAAGAGATCTCTACCTTTATGGATCTAACAACTTTTTTATTTAGCAAAGATGGTTAATGTAGAAATTCAAAGAGAAAAGGTGATACTAACAGTGTGTTGAGATCTAAACTTCACTTAGCATGTAGATATTGAGACATACTGTTTAGTGAAAAGCTACTAAAAGTTTTATTTTTATAACATTAATCTTTAAAAATCCTCTTGTCAAATTGAGCTCAACCATTCTAGATATTAGAAGTGGTGGTAACCTTTTTTCATGACAAACTACCCACAACTACTTTGGGAACGAAAACACCTATTTTAACATGATCTGATTTAGATTAAAATCTCCCAACACAATTTTATATAAGAACCTTTTGTTATGTTAGAAATACCATCTTAATAGTTGAAAACAATTTTAGTAAATCCCTCCAAATTCTTCAGTAATTAATTGAAATACAATGTACTTTATTAGAAATATTGCAATAAAAGGGTTGATATACATATAGCATGTTAGTATCTATGTGTAAACGATGACTAAACATGAAGATAACTTCATTCCATCCTGTAGTGAACCAACAGTGGTAATCAATGGTAGATGGAGTTATCTTCAATCAATCATTGACACAGGAGAGAATATAATGATTATTGGCATAACAGACAAAATGTATTAATATTTATAAGTATAATATTTCCATCAACTATATTCTCTCATAGTGGATTTTAATGTGACAGTCACCAGTAAAAGCTTTTCATTATAAGCTAACACAAAATAATTTTGTATAGCTCTATTATATCTGGAGTTTAATGAGGAATAAGGTTTCCTCTTCATCAAATTGAAAATAAATCTCTTGTATAATTATCACATGGAAAGTAAAATGAAATTCAATTGACAAGATGAAATTAAAATTAGTCTATATAGACAGTGACCAATTATATATATTTATTAATTCAAAATATTAATAAATATAGACATTCAACGTAATCAAAATATATTTTATTATATATATTTCGAAGGTACTGTGCTGTTTTTTCAGTACGTCCTCATCAGATAAAATATATAAATTGATGTATGACATACCCCAACTGTGCTGATGGTTCAATTCCAGTCTTGGCAGGAATTGAACCATCAGCACAATTGAGGTATGTCATACATCAATTTATATATTTTATCTGATGAGGAGGTACTGAAAAAACAGCACAGTACCTCCGAAATATATATAATAAAATATATTTTGATTACATTGAATCTCTATATTTATTAATATTTTGAATTAATATTAATAACTCCAGAAAACTCTGTTGAGTACTTCTAATCTATTGTAAAACTATATTCATTGATTAATCAATGAACCTTGTTTAACTTTTGATTATATATATATATATATATATACATACATGTATATATATACATGTATATATATATATATATCATCATCATCATATATATATATACACACATATATCATCATCATCATCATCGTTTAACGCCAATATTCCACGCTTGCATGCGTTTGGACGGGAGTTTTCCCACTTTAGGCAAGAGTGGTTGTCTTGCTCGTATAGGACTGTCTGGCGGGTTTTCTACGGCTGGATGCCCTTCCTAACACCAACCACGTTTACAGTGTGGACTGGGAGGTTTTTACCGTTACCTACACGGCCACATTACAGCGTGGACTGTGTGTTTTTTGTCGTGACACCTACATGACCTCATTTGTTTCGGACTGGATGTCATGGTACCAACATAACTTTACATTTAAGGGGGTGGTGTGGATGGAGTGGAGGTAGTGGGACGGAGGTGTATTTTGTTAGAGGTGCCTACTGACTGTAGGTTTCGCTTTGTACTTAGGCAAGGCGGGTCTTCTGTATAACTGTGTAGCGCCAAAGATCTCGGTCCAGTGACATTGTCTTGGAGAGGTGAAAGTGTGTGAGGTCGGAATTTATCAAGTCGTCCCAGGTTTTTCTGGGTCTGCCTACTCCGTGGCTACCGTCTATTTTTATCGTCCTGCACTTTTTTATACAGCTGTCGTCTTTCATGCGCATCACGTGACCGTACCAACGTAGTCTTCTCTCGAGTAAACAACATCTGATCCCTCTTATTCCTAATTTCTCCCTTAGTTCGTTTATGGATTGCCGTTCACGTATATTACTATTACACATGCAGCGGAGCATGCAAGCTTCGTTTCTCTCCAGTCTGCGTATATCCTCTGCACACAATGCCCAGGTCTCACTGCCATGTAACATTGCTGTTCGTATGCAGGCATCATACAGCCTGCCTTTCATCTTTAGAGAGAACCCTTTAGCGGCCAATAGTGGTATAAGCTCTCTGAACTTTTTCCATCCCGTTCTGACTCTAGCTACTGTACTTTCAGAGCACCCTCCCCCATTGCTGATTTTGTCACCCAGGTAACGGAAGCTGTCCACTATTTCTATAGAACCATCTGTGCAATGGAATGGGCTTCTGTGGGCACTTGCTGCTACTTATTGCACCATTCATCAACACCTAGTTTTCTAAGAGCCCACCAGATAATGGAGCGGGGGACTCTGTCAAAGGCTTTCTCCAAGTCAACAAAAGCTAAGTATAGGGGTTTACTTTTAGCTAGGTACTTCTCCTGTAGTTGTCGTACAATGAAAAGAGCGTCTGTTGTACTTTTACCTGACACAAACCCGAACTACATTTCATCTAGTTCAATTCGTTCTCTGATTAGTTGCGCTATTACTTTTTCTGTGACCTTCATGACCTGGTCGATTAATTTAATGCCTCTATAGTTACCCCTATCTAGGGGATCTCCTTTACCCTTGTAGCAGTTAATGATGATGCTACGCCAGTCCATCGGAACGGCCCCATTCTGTATGACTTGGTTTACTATCTGGGTGACCATAGTGTGTCCCACCATTCCAGATGCTTTCAACATTTCAGCAACTATTTCCGAAGGCCCAGCCGCCTTACCCGTCTTCATATCTTTGATTGCCTTACTTATTATACTACCTTCAACTAGCACTGCTGGTCCCTCTATTGGATCGATGTGGGGGAGACTGTCTTTCTCCCATTTATTCTCCTATATATATATATATATATATATATATATATATATATCTACATGTATGTATTTATATGTATATATGTATATATATATATATATATACATATATATATATACACACACAAACACATATAGATATATACACACATATAACATCATCATTTCATTTTACGTCCGCTTTTTCCCTGCTTGCAAGGGTGGGACGGGAACTGATTTTGGCTTGATTTCTACAGCTGGATGCCCTTCCTAACACCAACTTCAATTACAGTGAGTGCTGGGTGCTTTTTTTTCGTGGCACCTCAACGACCACTTTGCAGTGGAATGCATCTCATTTCTACAGCTGAGTAAACTGGAGCAATGTGAAATAAAGTGTCTTGCTCAAGGAAACAACACATCACCTGGTCTGAGAATTGAACTCACAACCTTTCGATTGCAAGGCCAATGCTCTAACCACTAAGCCATGTGCCTCCATGTATATATATATGTATATATGTATATATATATATATATATATATATATATATATATATGTATATATATATACATGTAATATATATGTATATATTCATCATCATCATCACCGTTTTAGATCTGTTCTTCCACGCTAGCATGGGTTAGATGGGTTGTCCTGTTGTGGGCAGTGTTTGGTCGGCTGACCATGCCTTGCTCATAAAGGAACTGATTTGGCTTGATTTCTACAGCTGGATGCCCTTCCTAACACCAACCTCATTTACAGTGAGTGCTGGGTGCTTTTTCGTAGCGCCTACACGTCCACTTTACAGTGTGGGCTGGGTGCTTTTTTGCTGTGGCACCTACACGACCACCTTGCAGTGGGAGGGTGTGGGGGTATATTGTCTATATGCTTCAGCTTTTACCATGGGAGGTCGGGTATTCTGTATTACTGCGTGACGCCAGAGGTCATGGTCGTGCGTCATCGCTTTTGAGAGGTGTAATTGGGTAAGGTCGGCTTTTATCACCTCATCCCAGGTCTTCTTGGGTTTCCCCACTCCGCGGTTTCAATTGACTTCTAGTGCTCTGCACCTTTTTATGCAGCTGTCATCCTTCATACGCATCACATGTCCATACCAACGCAACCGCCTCTCCTGCACACAGCATTTGATTCCTCTTATGCTCAGTCTCTCTCTCAATTCATGTATGCTTTGTCGTTCACGTATATTACTATTACACATCTATCGGAGCATGCAGGCTTCGTTTCTCTCTAATCTACGTAAGTCTTCCACCTTCAGCGCCCAGGTCTCACTACCATGTAACATTGTTGTTCGGATACACGCATCATACAGTCTGCCTTTCATTTTGAGGCAGAAGCCTTTTGCAGCTAGCAGTGGCAGTAGTTCCCTGAACTTCTTCCATCCCGTTCTTACCCTAGTTATTGTACTTTCTGAACACCCACCTCTGCTGCTAATTCGGTCACCTAGGTAGCAGAAGCTGTCTACTGTCTCTACAGAACCCTCCCAGAGATTGGTGGTACTTGTTTCCTGTGGCTGTTTGCTGTCTCATCACAGCTGCTGCATGTGAAGCCTACATTCTTAATTAAGCTTCCTGAGATCCCGCTACATCTCTTGTGTACCCATTGTTTGCATTTGGGGCAGAGAATGGAGTTCCTACCTACACCTTTCCTACATACTGAGCAAGGCCATTTCCCTGAGGGGATCTGGGTTCTGTTTTCTCGTCTACTTACATGGACCTTAGTCTTTGTCATGTTGACTTTGAGACCCTTTCTTTCTAGTCCCTGCTTCCAAGTTTGGAATTTCTTCTCTAGTTCTACCATAGATTCAGCTATAAGTGCAATGTCATTAGCATACAGGAGTTCCAATGGGTATCCGGTCTTAAGCTCCTCCGTTATTGTCTGCAGGACTATGATGAACAGGAGAGGGCTAAGAACAGAGGCCTGGTGGACACCAACCTGTACACTAAATTCCTCGCTATACTCATTGCTAATCCTAACTTTGCTGACTGCTCCCCTATACATTGCTTGTACAGCTTTCACAAGCTATTCATCTACTCCTAGTTTTCTAAGGGCCCACCAGATTACAGCACGTGGAACTCTGTCAAAGGCTTTCTCGAGATCGACAAATGCCAGGTAGAGTGGCTTACTTTTAGCTAGGTACTTTTCCTGTAACTGCCTCACAAGGAAGAGGGCATCAGTGGTGCCTCTTCCTGGTACAAACCCAAATTGCATCTCATCTAGTTTCACCCGGTCCCTAATCAACTGTGCTATAACTCTTTTTGTTACTTTCATGACCTGGTCCATCAGCTTTATACCTCTATAGTTTCCTCTATCGAGTGCATCACCTTTACTTTTGTAGCAGTTGACAATGATGCTACTGCACCAATCTTTTGGTATGACACCTTCTAATATTACCTGGTTAACAATACGTGTGGTTATAGTGTGACCTACAGACCCAGGTGCCTTCAGCATCTCGGCAGCTATACCCGATGGACCGGTTGCCTTCCCCATCTTCATATCTTTGATTGCCTTACTTACTATGCTGCTGCTGACTTGTACTGCTGGCCCCTCTATAGGTTCTACTTGGGGTAGGGTCTCTTCTTCCCATGCATTCTCCTCATTTAGTAATCTATCAATGGCTCTTCCATGCATCTTTCTTCTTAGCACTTGTGAGAGCAAGCTCACCTTTATCATTCCGGATACACTTCTCTCCAATGACATCACAATTCTCTCTGACACAGACTCACCATCTTGAACACCTCCTGTTCCTGGTCCTCACGTTGCAAAACATGCTTGAATTTTCTATTCTCTGCTTCCCTCCTAGCTAAGTATACTTGTCGCCTAGCTTCCCTCTTGGTCTCTATGTAATGTACCCTGCTCCCCCCGTTCTTCCATTCTTTCCATGCCTGTCTCTTGGCCTTAACTACCTCATCTACCTTATTGTTCCACCACCAAGTCACTCTCCTCCTGCTTGTGGTCTTACTCCAGCCACAGACCTCATCCATCGCCTCTAGTAAGTTACTTTTTAGGAACTCCCAGTGCTCTTCTACATTGAACGTCTCTATCTGTTCTTCTCTACTGTCGTAGGCGTTGAGTAAAATATCTTTAAATCTGTTACTGGCTGAGGGGTCTTTCAGCTTCCAGATCTTTCTTCTCCAGCTTGGCCTGTTCTGACCGTTCTAAGCTATGTTGGGAGGTACATTCCTCACTAGGGAAGGCTTTTGCGTTTATATTACATGTATATATATATATATATATGTGTGTATATATATATATACATGTATATATACATACATGTAATATATATGTATATATATATACACATATATGTGGAGGCACATGGCTTAGTGGTTAGAGCATTGGCTTTGCAATCGAAAGGTTGTGAGTTCAATTCTCATACCAGGTGATGTGTTGTTTCCTTGAGCAAGACACTTTATTTCACATTGCTCCACTTTACTCAGCTGTAGAAATGAGATGATAGGGACTGGGGTCCATATCATTCCACTGTAGAGTGGTCGTGGAGGTGCCACGGCAAAAAAGCACCCAGCCCACACTGTAAAGTGGACGTGTAGGCGCCACGGAAAAAAAGCACCCAGGACTCACTGTAAATAAGGTTGGTGTTAGGAAGGGCATCCAGCTAGAATCAGTTCCCGTCCCACCCTTGCAAGCAGGGAAAAGCGAATGTAAAATGATGATGATGATACATATATGTACATACATGAATATATATATATGTATGTATGTATACATATATATATATACATGCATATATATGTATGTCTATATATATATATATATACATGTATATATATATGTATCATCATCATCATTTTACGTCCGCTTTTTCCTGCTTGCAAGGGTGTATATATATATATATGTATATATGTATATATATATGTATATATATATGTATATATATATACATATGTATATATATACATGTATATATATATATATGTATATATACACACACACATATATATATATATATCAGTAGGCATCTCTATCAAAACACACCCCCGTCCCACCACCTCCACCCCACCCACACCGCCCCTTTCAATGTAAAGTTATGTTGGTCCCACAACATCCAGGCCGAAACAAATGAGATCGTGTAGGTGTCACGACAAAAAACACACAGTCCACGCTGTAAATGTGGCCGTGTAGGCAACACGGTAAAAACCTCCCAGCCCCACACTGTAAATGTGGTTGGTGTTAGGAAGGGCATCCAGCTGTAGAAAACCCGCCAGACAGTCCACGCTGTAATGTGGCCGTGTAGGCAACACGGTAAAAACCTCCCAGCCCCACACTGTAAATGTGGTTGGTGTTAGGAAGGGCATCCAACTGTAGAAAACCCGCCAGACAGTCCTATGCGAGCAAGACAACCACTCTTGCCTCAAGTGGGAAAACCCCCGTCCAAACCCATGCAAGCGTGGAACACGGACGCTAAACCTGATGATGATGATGATGATGATGATATATATATATATATATATATATATGTATATATATATATATATACGTACATGTGTCTTCCGTGTTTAAAATATTTTTTTTTAATCAACAAACTTAATTTTAAGATAATTTTCTAAGTAATTTTGAAAGGCGAATCACAAAAAGAAAATGAATCACCTAATTATAGGATTGAAGAAAACAGAAAAGTGTCCATTTGAAATAAAAAATTTAAACGACAGATTATACACGACAACATTGATGGAAATACTAAAGTGAAGTAGTTAATATCTGTGCTATACAGACAGGTAACTTGTGTGAATATATATATGTGTGTGTGCGTGTATGTATATATATATATATATATAGGTGTATAGACAGACAATGTAATATATGTGCTATGTAAATAGTCAGTGAGGACAGAACTATATATATATTTAATAAATATGAATAATGTATTAATATAGAATTCAGACAAAATAGTATAAATGAATCAACAACATAAATGCAACAAACAAAAAGGTTTGTATAAATGGCGGTTTTTCTAAACAAAACAAATTCCTAGAATTTGTAAATCAATTAGCTGAAAACCTGCACTGGAAATTTAGCAAGTAAAAAAAAAATATAGATTAACTTCTATTCCTAATACAGCAGACTGTGTTCAATAGATATATTTACTAATATGTTAATTTGAAATTCATTGAATATCTAATTATAAAGAAGTTAATGCCACTAAGAAATAGTAATACACAAACTGAAAATATATTCAGAATAAGCTGATAAATAGAGTAGTTAACATATAAAGAAAACTTATACAATTTTCTTTTCCTAGCTTTATTCAATCTTCTGGACTAGCCTTAGTCACTAACCATGATCAAATAAAAGATCCTTGATACTGATCATGTTTGAGAAATATTATTTACACTTTCACTTTTCAAGGTTATGTTTCAACCAATAATAAGAAAAGCTTATTTCTCTTTTAATTAACAAATTCTCTATGGTTACTGAATGTTTTAAGTAGTAATAAATAAGTAAAATAAAAAATATTAATTATTGTGAATCTGTTCAAAGATCGTACAGAAAGATAATCCCAAATGTGGATATTACAAGATAGAATATAGTAAATGGTATGACATTGGAAGATTGTGTTGGGATCTTCTTTGGCCTTTTAGAAGTATACTTTCTTCAATCAACTAGATTACAGATATACTTCTCGATCCCTGAAAGATGAAAGGCAAAGTCTACCCTGACAAGATTTAAATTCAGAATGTAGGGAACTAAATATCACAAGGTATTTTGTTGCTCTCTCTCTCTCTCTCTATATATATATATATATATTTTCGCCTGAAGAAGGGCTTATGCCCGAAACGTCGTTCCCCACCACCACCCCACTCTCAAGAGCGTGAAACTAATAAACCTTTTTTCACTATATATAAACTAATAAACCATTTTCACTATATATAAACTAATAAACCATTTTTCACTATATATATATATATATATATATATATATATATAAATATATAAATATATATATATATATAAAGGTTTACATATATATATATATATAAAGTCATAGATATATATGTGTTTTGCAACGGGTCACTTTGTGGCTCAATGAAGAATTAATAAATTAAATAATCAGAGCTATATATCATAAAACATGTCTATAGAATCACCAGATAAAATATATACCGTTTCCTCTCCCTTTATTCTTATAGCTTGATCTAATTGATTTTTTATATGGTTAATTATGCTAATTGGGAGAGGAAACGGTATATATTTTATCTGGTGATTCTATAGACATGTTTTATTATATATATATATATATATTTATATATGTATGGGAGCCTCCCAAAAGTCAGCTCAAAAGTGACACAGAGGAGACTGAGGTTAGCTGGACATGCTCACCGGCATTCAGAGTTGACATTGCACTCAGTGCTCCTGTGGGAGCCCCTACATGGACACACTGGAAGAGGAAGACCGAGGTTAACATGTTGATGCCCTAAGGACAGACACTGGTCTGTTGGAGACGCAGGACATGGCAGCGATAATGAGGGCAGAGATCGCTGGAGAGAACTCGTCCATGGATCTCGGGAATTTTACCCGCCATAGAATATATAATTCGTTTTTGTATTTGTTTTGCAAGATGTTTATCTGAAAATGTGTGCTGAAACATATTATTATTGTTATACATTGGGAGTGCCATGTTGCTAATAAAAACACACATGCACAGGTGCGTGTGTTTTTTATTGACCTTATGATCCTCCCAATGTGTGTATATATGTATATATATATATATATATATATATATATATATATATATAGAAAGGATAAAAAGGACGATTGATTATTCCTTCATTGCATTTATTGATAGGTGACGCGCGTTTCGCCACTGATCAGCTCAAGGTTCGATCTATATCGATCCTACCCGACTCAATAATCGGCAGCTCGACGGACCCTCTTAAAATGCTATAAGAAAATGAAATACATGCTATGTGGTAAAGTCAGAGCTTCAGGGTTTGACAAAATGAGATGTTTTGATTGGTGAGAAGGATCAAGGCGATGTAGTGGTAGGCCCTCCAATGGATCCTTCTGATGAAATTGTTTGTCTGCTTTAGTAATAGGTCCATATATATATATATATATATATATATATATATATATATATTGTTATACTTTGGGAGGGTCATGTTGCCAATAAGAAACACACGCACCAGTTGCTTTCACTTCAATTTATTATAATAAATTGAAGTGAAAGCAACTGGTGCGTGTGTTTCTTATTGGCAACATGACCCTCCCAAAGTATAACAATATCGTTTTCAACACACGTTTTCAGATAAAGAATCTTGCTAAACAAATTCAGAAACGAAATATATATATATATATATTACATTGCTTTTATGTTGTTGATAATGTTGACTTCTTATATAACCCCAATGCATGAAGAAGAAAAATAGGGTGTTGTGATGTTCATGCTTCTCCAAAGACATTAATGATAGGAATGAAGTGGAATGGCTTTCATCTGCAATGGAAATTGCATCACGGTCTTAGATGATCAGGAGCTTATTGATGCATAAGGGAATTTCTAGATAAAAGAGTGTACCAATGCACTAGAAAGATTTACCAATACACTGTGACAATGATCAAACTTTTTCATCATACGAAGCCAAATATTACTAAGATACTTATAAAGAACCCTAAACTTGATAATAAAATATATATATACTTGGCATTTGTCGACCTTGAGAAAGCCTTTGACAGAGTTCCACGTGCAGTAATCTGGTGGGCTCTTAGAAAACTAGGAGTAGATGAATGGCTTGTGAAAGCGGTACAAGCCATGTATAGGGGAGCAGTCAGCAAAGTTAGGATTGGCAATGAGTATAGCGAGGAATTTAGCGTACAGGTTGGGGTCCACCAGGGCTCTGTTCTTAGCCCTCTCCTGTTCATCATAGTCCTGCAGGCAATAACGGAGGAGTTTAAGACCGGATGCCCATGGGAACTCCTGTATGCTGATGACCTCGCACTCATAGCTGAATCTATGGTAGAACTAGAGAATAAATTCCAAACCTGGAAGCAGGGACTAGAGAGAAAGGGCCTCAAAGTCAACATGACAAAGACTAAGGTCCTTATAAGTAGACGAGAAAACAGAACCCAGATCCCCTCAGGGAAATGGCCTTGCTCAGTATGTAGGAAAGGTGTAGGTAGGAACTCCATTCTCTGCCCCAAATGCAAACAATGGGTACACAAGAGATGTAGCGGGATCTCAGGAAGCTTAATTAAGAATGTAGGATTCACATGCAGCAGCTGTGCTGAAACAGCAAGCAAACAGCCACAGGAAACAAGTACCACCAATCTCTGGGAGGGCCCTGTAGACAGCTTCTGCTACCTAGGTGACCGAATTAGCAACGGAGGTGGGTGCTCAGAAAGTACAATAACTAGGGTAAGAACGGGATGGAAGAAGTTTAGGGAACTACTACCACTGCTAGCTGCAAAAGGCTTCTCCCTCAGAATGAAAGGCAGACTGTATGATGCGTGTATCCGAACAGCGATGTTGCATGGTAGTGAGACCTGGGCGCTGAAGGTGGAAGACTTACGTAGATTAGAGAGAAACGAAGCCTGCATGCTCCGATGGATGTGCAACAGTAATATACGTGAACGACAAAGCATAAAGGAATTGAGAGAGAGACTGAGCATAAGAGGAATCAAATGCTGCGTGCAGGAGAGGCGGTTACGCTGGTATGGACATGTGATGCGTATGAAGGATGACAGCTGCATAAAAAGGTGCAGAGCACTAGAAGTTGATGGAAACCGCGGAGTGGGGAGACCCAAGATGACTTGGGATGAGGTGATAAAAGCTGACCTTACCCAACTACACCTCTCAAAGTCAATGACACACGACCGTGACTTCTGGCGTCACGCAGTAATACAGGGTACCCGACCTCCCATGGGTACATGCTGAAGCATATAAACAATATGCCCCCACTCCCCCCACCGCAAGGTGGTCGTGGAGGTGCCACGGCAAAAAAGCACCCAGCCCACACTGTAAAGTGGACGTGTAGGCGCCACGAAAAAGCACCCAGCACTCACTGTAAATGAGGTTGGTGTTAGGAAGGGCATCCAGCTGTAGAAATCAAGCCAGATCAGTTCCTGTATGAGCAAGGCATGGTCAGCCGACCAGACACTGCCCACAACAGGACAACCCGTCTAACCCATGCTAGCGTGGAAGAACGGACGTAAAACGGTGATGATGATGATGATGATGATATCTGTACGCAGTTTCCTTCTATTTTTCTTTCTTAACAGAAACTATATTATTTCATAAAAAGAAAAACATATTGAAATAGAAGATTTAGAATGAAGGTCGAACTTTACGGACAAATTCACAAAATATTTTAGAGAGACCTTTAGGTTTGTATGAACCCTGATAGAAGATCATGACATTAGAGTATTTGTCAATAAAGAGGTTTATCAATCTATTAAAGGTTTTTATCACTAATATTTTGATAACAGGAAGAAGTGAAGGCATATAACTTAGTGGTTAGAGAATTGGATTTGCAATTGGGAGGTTGCGAGTATGATTTCCAGACTGGTCAATGGGTCATGCCCTTGAAGAAGACACTTTATTTCATATTGTTCCTTCTGCCAGGAGTGGCAACCAGTAGATAGTATCAGCAGTAGGAAAGACGAATGGAAACATTGTTTCCTTTGTTCAATTTGGAAGAGTTAATTGAACTATTCTAAAAAACCAATGACTCATCAGCCATGACCCTTTTTGGGACCTCAGGACTGGTAGAAATGGGGGAGGACAGTATCCTCAAACTGGAGACCTGGTCTGAATCATTGTAATAGAGTGAACTCTGCTAAAGGCACCCAAGAACCAGGTGGTGGTGCTAAACCAGGGGAAAGTTTAAGTCTACCATCCAAGTAGGCTACAGCAGGATTTGATCTTAGAAAACAAAGAACCAGAAAAAATACTACAAGTCATCTCGTCGGTTACTCAAACAATTTCACCAATCCATGTCTCTAGACAGGTACTTCTAGAACTTTCTCACTGAGGCAATGTATGTGTGCATGTGTAATGTGCATAAGAAGATAGCAGTGTAGTTGCAGTTGTGTGCACATGTAAGATATACTGAGTAAAGATACTATAAACATTTGAATTAACAAATCTGATTTTAGATATTTTCTGTTCAATCATTACAGGATATTAATAGTGAAACTACTTATCCCATTAAACATTAATGGACAAATTTTAAAGCATAATAACCCCTTAAACTACTTAGTCCATTAAAGTATAACCCCATAAACTACTTATTCACTGAAACTTTACCCTGGACATTTTCTCATGACCTGTAAAGATTGTAGAATAAATGGGACATGAGATATCTGGTGGATGAAGGATGTTTTGGATAATACAGCAGGGATCAAGACATACTAAATAGCAATACACATTGATGCACAAATAGCAACTAATATATAGCAAATTAGCAATGGGGCCTAATGCATGGAAAGTCACATTGCAGGCTCAGGCTCAATGTTGGCCATTTATGGTAATTAGAAGAGGTATATGTGATAGAACGAGGCAAAAACTAAATGGGCAAATGATTCTGTATATATATATATATATTTGAATAAACAGTGAAAGAATTAAAATAATTCAGAGCAGCTATAATTAATTATCAAGTGATAGTGGGTGGAGAGGTATTGAAAAGGAGGAACTGAGTCCACTACAGATGCATCTATTAAATAGTGTTATAGTGATTTGGCACCCACCTAAGCCGACTGAACGTCTCCTTGTCAGGAGACCGCCTTCTTTAGCAGCATTTGCTATGTTTGCCCCAACCTCAGAAAAGGCTCGTTTTCTCATCATTGACTCACCAGCATAGGAGCTGTTGCCAGATTTATGGGAAGCGGATGATGTATAGAGTTCTTGAAATGAGAGATCTTGGATGCTGTCAGCACGGAGCTGAAATGCAGATAAAAAAAAAGATTATATATTAGAGTTAAAAGTAAAATTTAATGGCGAAATAATATCAACTGCACACACACACACAATCACTTACACATACACACACACATTATCTAAATTATAAATCGGTTTGCATTTATATTTATTCAGTATATACTTAATTCTTGGAAGTAATCAATAATAGAAAATCAACTAATTTAATGATCTTAAATGGTCCAATCATTGATGAAATAGTATGGAATTAGTGTTTAATTACAGAAGAGATTTTATGTCAGTTAATAATAAGCAATTTAGTTCATTTTATCAGTGATGTAAGAAGGGGAGTCAGAATGCTGTAAAATGTTCTAATGAATTATTGATTTAGTCATAGATAACAAGCAGGTTCATATGTGCTATTAACTGTCAGTTCACTGTGAGTGAATCTTTTATATGAAGTGTGCTGTGGCACATTATTAAAAGAATCTTTGGAAATATCAATATTATGAAGTCCACACTGTAAAGTGGTCATGTTGGTGCCACGACAAAAAAGCACCCAGTACACACTGTAAAGAAGTCATGATCGTGCCATGACAAAATGCACCCAGTCCATACTGTATCCCTTAGAATTACTCACCTGATCATCAATTCGAGGAGGAGAAGACACCATAGCCTGGAATTTAAAAAGAAAGTAATTAAGGTAATTTAAAACTCATAAATCAGTATACTTAATTATTAACTATTGTCATGGAAGAAATCTATATTAAAACTGTTGTATATTTCATGTACACCATTGGTGAGTGAGAGAGAGAGAGAGAGAGAGAGAGAGAGAGCAGTGTTGGTGTTAGCAGCAACGCTGACAAATTAAAAAAAAAATCTCAATC